>CAXITT010000177.1:296978-335126 GCA_964033795.1 Lymnaea stagnalis | reverse complement strand
CCCCCACCCTCAAAATTCTAGCCGCGTTACGTCCGTAATGGATGCACAACCGTGCAAAGGAAAAGCAGCGCCCTGGGCGAATGCGCCCCCTGATATTGAGGTCCCTTGCGAGTACCACCTTTACATTGCTGTGCATGGATCCAGTGGGCTAGAAAGAAATATCAGACAAAGTAGATAGATCAATAAAATTTTTAAAAAATTATTTAAATCTGAATATATCCAATTAGGCAACTTTTATAACGTATCTTTGAAGACAGAAGAGTTCTCCTTGTTTTCCCACAATGGCGTCAATTTAATTATGACAAAAGATTTATGAAATGTAGGCTACTTTTAAAAAAAATCTTGTTCAATTTTGTTAAATGTTTATTGTACATGAACAAAAAGACGCTATTTTAGGCCTTTAGTTCCATCAGGTAAAGAGGAAGTTTTAATTTTATATCACTAGAAATAATTAATCGCGCTTAAATTTCATTGCCTCTTCGCCTCTTCACTTAGGCACTTTGATTAGAAAAATTAAAACTTTTTGTAAAAATAAACCAATGGCATAGCTGAATAAAGCTAATTTTTAAAGAATTATAACACCAAAATCATATTTTTACCTGTTGTTTTAAAGTTATGAATTTTAAAGTATGACTTAATTTGTCCTTTTTTAACATGGACCACATCTCCATTTTCTGGTACCCAATTCCGCTGTTGGCGTCACCAGCTATATACTATATAACTCTTGTTTTAATGATAATTTTATTTTCATTTTCAGATTTCTAATGCTGTATTAAAAAATAATAAAATGTTAACAATTATAGATAAATTGTAGCTATTAATATATAAATATATAACTATGCACTATTTATATCAGTAAATTTAATATAATGTATAGTTAAAGTTAAATGTATTAATATATGGTCATTTTATGGCGGGCATGGCTTTTTCAGATTTCTGTTTACCAAAGTCTTCAGCGTCCATTATACCGGTAAATGCTATATAGTCTATATAAGGCAACGCACCCCCTAAAATGTTGTTTGGTATCTACTTATTTTGAACTTTCAACTTTGCATGACTAATTAACTAAAGCTTTCCCTGACCAATGGTGTTAATAGTTTTTGCACATGGCAAACTCTTATGAATGAAACTTGAGGTAGTCGGTAGTACTACGGCATAGCATTATGCAAATGGCTGTGGTTTCCCATGACTTTTTGCACACGGTCAATTCTGATGGCTAATAATATGGACTCTACCGGGTTTTTAAAGCTCAAATTTAAAAATGTTTTCAAAATGCATTCTGAAACACAAGTTATAAAATATTTTGATGTATATAGAGATAATAATGAATATTTCCTAAGCTAAGTATCTGCGTTTTCCGCCATTTAAAAGGGGGCGGGATCACTAATCCAAAATGGCCTGTGCGACCTTTGCATAATGAGGTCAACGTTGAGGAGAATTGTGAAAATGTTTCATGAGCTATCTCAATGAAATTTTGCACACGTGTGCTTCAACAAATTATGCAGGCCTACTTTTAATATGAAAGACCTACTTTGAATATTTAGACCGAATTTATTAATGCGAAGATGCCTTATATTGACATACGATTTTCCTCACTTAAAGTTGAGATAAAGAACAAATTAACTCAATGGGAATGTAGTTCAACATTTCTCCTAACGTTAATTCAATAACTACAGCAACAGCAGTTAATGGTATTGACCAGATGAGCTTGTGTAGATTGGTTATGTTAATGTATGCATTTATGTTGTAGTTAGTTGGACAAATTTAATACATTTCTTTTGTTTTAAATTATCATCTAAATGGTTTATCATAATAACTTCAGTACTAGTTTATAATTTTTTTTTTTTTTCAGTTCCAATACAAGCTAAGAAGCAGTCAGAAAGATGATGCTGACCTGATTGTTGGATCTCAGGCAAAGACCATGCTGCAAAACAAAGAAAAGTACAGCCCCAGAGACAAGGGGGTTGTGGAGTTCTATGCTTCTGTTGGAAAATATTTTGAGATGGTGCTTGACTACCTTCTAAAAAAAACTTCCCTATCAGATCCTGCACTTCAGAATGCTTCTGTATTTGATCCAAAAAGGAGGTTAAACAACACCAGCTAGAATACTTCCTTACCAGATTCCCCATTCTGATCCCCAGAGGGACTGATGTTGACACCATCTATGAAGAGTTTGATAGGCATCAGCAGAGGAACATTGAGGATGGGGTAAGAGTTGACAGGATTTGGCAAACAATTTGCCAAAAGCACCCATCCCTTAAGAATCTTGCCCATGTAGTGAAAGGGATCCTCACCATACCTCACTCCAGTGCTGCGTGCAAGAGAATATTCTCTATGTTCCTGAAAACATGCGCAGACCAGGGAAAAAAATAATGGCCCAAAAACAACAGAGGCCTTGTTAGTCCTCAAGAGAAAATCAGGAAGCTGCTTGGACTTGGATGAAACTTTCAGTGCAAAAGAACTCCAGCAGCTTAAAAGTTCAGCAAGCGTCATCAATACACAAGGTATTTAAATATTTATAAAATGTGTACTCAGTTAAAGAATGTGCCCCTTTTATTGCTACAAGTGTACTAATTTGTTCAGTATTGTACTATTCTGAGACAATATTGTACTATTTTGAGATGGAATTGTACTATTTTTTGAGTTCCTGGGGAAACAAGTCTGGTGCATGAGTATAATATAAGCTTTAATTAAATGATAATATAATTCGTTACTTTTTTTTTGGGGGGGGGGATGACAAAGATTTTATAAAGCTAAAGCATCTAGACCTAGATGAGCCACACAGTGGGATCTGACTATGATAAAAACATCATGTTTGTGGCTCTTTAGGGTTAACAACACATGGTCAAGGGCTTACCAATAAGCATTACATTAAATTACAATTTATTTACAACTGTAGGATGTTATAAACTATAATTATCATAAGGTAGATATTTTAAAAATAATACAATTTTGTTAACATTCACAATTTTTAGTTTTATAGTTAATGAAAATTCACAATATTTAGTTTTAATCTCAAATGTATTAAAATTGATAGCCAGTATAAAAATGTATGAGTGTGTTTGTATGACAATGTCAGAATTAATTTGTGATACAGATTAGAGAACACATTCTTCAATGAGTGACACTCAACGTGAAGGAGTTTACCATCAGGGTCCCATTTGGATAGCTCTGCTCAGGACCATAAAAGTTACCCATGATGTTTTACCATTGCAGCTTTTTTTGCTACATTTCAACACTATAAGATAAGATAAGGTAAGATAAGATTCTTTTCTCTATCCAAATAATGTGTTTTGATTACATTGTATCTATTCATTTTTAGCATATATCCAGCAAATATTCTTTCTAAGACAAAATTTTTAAACCAGAGCAATTTAAACACATTTAATGTGTGTCTCAAGTGCAATAATCAGGCATCATTTAACACAATTTCACTCCCTTAGTGACAATATTAACTTTAATTAAGAGCGATTGTTTGATTTTGTTAAAGCTAGAGGAGCACTCTGTTAAATTCTAACAGACTGGGGAACAAATAAGTGCATAACTTTCAATGTTGACTTTGAGGGAAAGATTTCACCCTTATTGAGTTCATCTTAAGTATCTGTCGTGTCATGTTTAAAACAGAATGTTTACTTAATGAACTTGAATAATAAGTTTATACTAGAGGTGTGATTAGAATGTTAAATATTGATTGGAAGTATAGCTAGAATATTAAATTTAGACAAGAAATATGGTTAAAATATTAAGTTTAGAATAGAAGTGTAAATTATGTTTAAAATTGTATTCCTCAAGATGAGTCTCCCCTCAAATTTGGTTGGTTGAATGTATTAATGAAAGCCATGGAGATGACCAAACTGGACTTTAAAAATTTCACATGAAGATGTCAGAACTAAACATTGAAAACTTCACATGCAGATGACCAAGATGGACATTGTAAACTTCACATGAAGATGTGAGAACTGGACTTTGAAAATATCACATGCAGATGACGAAGCTAGAAATTGAAAACTTCATGTGAAGATATCAAAACTGGACTTAAAACTTTACCATGACAAAGATGACCTATTGAAGTAGGTTTTTTAAAAATTGTGCCTACAATCAAAAAAAAGAAAAAAAACAAAATAAAACTACAACTATAATACTAAGTTTAACAGCATTCTAAAGATTAATTCATGTGAACATTATGATTATTGGTATTATTACATACATGAAGATATAACCTAAAGAAATACAGAGGATACCATCGTACTATTACAGTAAAACTTCCATTTTGCTACCTTTAAATTGCTATTGAAACGAGTGCGTTATTTGGTGCGGGGTCTTAAAAAAGAGGTAGGACATTTTAAAAAAACGACACTTAGAAAATTAAGTAAACAAGTAAAAAAAATACACATACCTTTAAGTATAGGTACCATCTTACATTCAGAATTATAGATTAAACTCTGTCTCACAACCAATATAAACTCATATTGTCTCACAACCAATACAGCCATTATCTTCCTATTCCTCATTAATTCCAATGCTGGTTTGGTAGTTGTTTAAAAACGTATGTAAGTGCTTAGTACATGCTTAGAGTTATAACTATTTATATATAAGATAAGCGCATTAATTGTTGTAATTATTTTTATTCTGTCATTGAATAGTTTTTTTATTGAAAGAAATCTGTTATTTCTGTTTGTTTTCATGATCCCCCCACCCGTGCATGTTCTTTTAGTATGTCTCTTTGAACACCAGACATGGTGTCAGCAAGGTCTGAAAGGCCCCTGCTCAGGCCATAACTGGCCATCTCCTTGGAGTATTTCAAAAGACAAATTTACGGTGCAAGCGTTATTTCCCCTTCACTACTTCTTAGCTGCTTTAGTGCATCGCCTGCTGTTAAAGTCGTAAACGAAACTGTTTTCTCCAAGCGCACAAATATAGCATTGCTTTGGAATCTGACTTTTTCAGGTGCTAGGTCGTAAAATTGAATTATTTGAAGGTTGCAAGTCACGTTTTTGAGGGATTCGTTTAAGAGAGGTCTTTATATATTACAAAGTATCGGTGAATTTTTTTTCGGTCATATGTTGGAGGAAGTTGTTTAAGAGAGGGTTGCAAAACAGAGGTTTTACTGTATTGGAAAGACTTTACCATCACCTAGACAGCTCTAAAAAATATGCTAGGGTGGTTTCTTGGAAGTGCTGGGTGGCCGAGTGGTCTAAACTGAGCAAATCTCAAGTCGGTGGTCGGGAGCTCAATTTCAGCCAAAGCCCAGTCAAGCATAAACCCATCCAACTCGTCGGCAACTCATCTAAGAAGGAAACTCTAAATTCAAACCCGGAGATGGTGTCCCCTACAGGTGGCAAATGAAAATTTTCTTTAGTTAAATATCTCAAAACTGAAAGAAATGGTTGTCGATCCCCAAAGGGGAAATCACCCAATTACAGATCTCACAATAAATATTTCATCTGTAACATTGAAACTGGAGACCACTCCACAGATGAAGATAACGAGCTGTGCAGTCAGTCAGCTGTGCAGTGTCAGTCGTGTCATTACTTTCATCGACAGCAAGTGAGAATGCAACAAAGTGTTTCTCTTTTTTGATCAAGTGGTGTTTTCACATCAGTGGCCATCTCACAAGCCCGATCAGCAACGGTATTTCTGCTAAGGCTTACATTTGCAAAATCTGCTTTTTGTCTGAACACAAGACGTCACGCACTTTCATCATGCAGCACTTCACCAGCTCCTCCTGTAAATGGTTGGCCTGATTTTGCAAGCTACTTCACCACAATAAAACTTGCTTTCACAGCAGCTTCAGTATGTGATTTTGCTTTGGTGAAAAACATTCATCTTCAATTCTTCTACCTTCTGTTGCTTCTACTCTGCATTCAGGAATTTCAAATTGTCTTGATGTTTAGTCTCAGATTATATTCCTTGATCACAGCCACATTATCTCCATAAAGTAGGTACAGATTGATAACACGTTAGCCATAGCAGGAAAGTGTGATGTAATATCCAGGCTCTACACCACTTTCATTTCTTATGCGCCTATCCATAATGAGCAACTGAATGTTTCTAGGTTACTGTAACGACAAACATCCACTCACTAAACAACTTTTATTGTCCCTTATTTTGATAGAAAAAGCGAGAACGCTCTCAGGTATTATTAGGGAATATGATTTGCACTTTATATCGCAGGGCCATTAAAAATATTTGAGTCTAAAATTCCCTCTCATGCCTGATATAATTGTACGCCGGTCAAGACCTCTCAGGCCTGATATAATTGTACGCCGGTCAAGACCTCTCAGGCCTGATATAATTGTTCGCTGGGCCTAATGTGGCCCAAGGGCCTTATGTTTGACACGTATGATATAGGATTACTTTTTTTCTTAAATTTTACTAATGCTTCTTTTGTTATAGTGTTTTTTTTTTCAGATGCATAACTTTGATGTAGACATTGCAGTCTTTGTTACATGTAACAATAACCAACACATATTTTCATCTTCTATGAGTCTTGCAGCTAAAGTGAAGTAGATGAAGTACATGAAGCAGTTGAAGTAAATGAATAAAAATATTATTGTAAAGGGACAGTAAATAATATTATTTAATATTTTATTTTTTCACTTCCAGGTTAATGCATTCTACACAAGTGACTTTGCAGTGAAAACCAAGACGTTTCAGTAAATCTATATCATAGATTCTTGGCTGACAGCTGATTGTGCACCATATCATCTTGGCTGACAGCTGATTGTGCATCATATCATCTTGGCTGACAGCTGAATGTACACCACACCATCTTGGGTGACAACGTAATGTACACCACACCATCTTGGCTGACAGCTGATTGTGCACCATATCATCTTGGCTGACAGCTGATTGTGCACCATATCATCTTGGCTGACAGCTGAATGTACACCACACTATCTTGGGTGACACCGTAATGTACACCACACCATCTTGGCTGACAGCTGATTGTGCACCATATCATCTTGGCTGACAACTGAATGTACACCACGCCATCTTGGCTGAAACCCATAATGTACACCACACCATCTTGGCTGACACCTGAACATACACCACATCATTTTGGCTGACATCTGAATGTACACCACACCATCTTGACTCTCATCTGAGTGTACAACACACCATCTTGGCTGACACCTTAATGTCTCAACCCAAGTAAAAAAATTTACCAAATTATTAATAAAATAAATTTCTACTAACACACAACTAAAATTTTTAGACTTTTCAATCAACCTGTTCATTGTTTCAATCACTCAAACTTTAACATTAATGGTTTTAAACCTATACTATTTTTCATTTGTAATTCAAATAAATGTCACCTTGTTGCTGTATGAATGTGCTGCTCCACAAAAACTAATAATATTAGGTAGTCCAAACCGGGAAAATCTGCCTTTTCCCCTATTTTTATCATTTTTGAGATGCATTTTAGACTCACTTGTACTAATTCTACACAAACAAAATTAATATTGGATTAAAGTTTAACTCTTTATCTAACAAAATATGCAATTTTTATGTTATTTAAATGCGTTATGAGAATGTTTTATATTTATGAAAAGTGTGGGGGTGGGTCATTTTGACAGCGGTTTTCAAAACTTGTCCGTAAATTTTTTTTTTGACTCGTGTTATTCAATCGCACGGCGCTCCACGCGTAATCAACCAAGAAGCCTAATTTTACCACCAATTGAAAGTAGGGATCTTGGGCTTTCGTTTGATATATAGAAAGTATATTTACCTTGCTTATTTCATATTGAAAAAGCCGGTTGAAAACTTTCGTATAAGAAAAATGGGGGAAAACACAGAGATATTAGTACTTTCTTTACACCGTTGGAAAGCTCAGGTTTTTTACTATTTAATATCATAAGATCAAATGAGTGGGCACGATAAGCGCGGAGTGGCGTTGTTTACAAAAACACCCCCTTTTTTAGTTCCACACCGCTAGCACTAGCCGCTTGACGTGCGTTTTGCGACTAGTACCAGCATCACGGCGGGAGCTTATTGGAGATGTTTGAGACTTTAATCAACAAGTAAGTTGAAGAATTAAACTTTCATTAATGTATTACTAAAAGAAAATATTGGTTAGAAATGAGTTAAGCATAGATTGTGTCAGATATTCAATATATTTTAACGAAACGAAACCATTGTGCTGATGTGAACTTGGCTGGGAGACATGTTGTCGATCGGATAAAATGTATTTAATTGAGGACAGTCGAGCGATAAAACAAATTGATAAACATATTGTAGACATGATAATGTTTGATCTGTTATTGTATTTAATAAATATAAGATTTAAAAAAGGTCTTAGTTTTTATTTTAATGTTACCTGGGGCAGGAGGCTTCAAGTGAATAAACCATCATATGACACAATATAATTGAATACAAATTTGTAAGCTTATCTTGACAATGAGGTCGTTGATAATTTATTAAAATTAAATAACACTTACATCTGAGTTAGAATTGTTTCAATATTATTTTATCTTAGACTCACTAGTACTAAGTACTACTGGTACAACCTTACGTTTATTTATAAGGGCTAATGACATGGACTCGCCTAATGCCTATGAATCTCAAATTGTCCTAATTAACTTTAACAAATAAATTTTGCAATATTGATGCAACACAATAGTTACTAGTTTCTTTTTTCATTTGATTATTAAATCTAGTAACTGGCGACTATCAACAAGGGAGGAGAGGGAAGCTAGCCCTTGGAGTACAGTCCGAAAGCAAAGACAATAATACTACAGAGATTTCCCAGATAATTTATTTTACATTCATGCCTAAGATTGCCTTGTTGCCATCTATTTTTCATCATACTCAGCATTCAATTTTTTTATTAGTCTTTTAGTTATTAGTAAACAATTATGTGATAAACATGCATTTTCTAAAAAAAATTAAAACCTTAATTTTGTATAAAAAAAAATCGTTAAGTGGGTACTTTCAAACTTATTTTGGTGCCTTTAAATTTGTTTGATGCTGTTAAGGCCTAGTGCATATTGTGCTGCTTAAAATTATCTTTTATTTGATGTATGACACATTTATGTAAGTCAGTGAATTTTATTTTTACGAATTTTTGAAATTGTGCATTTTCACACTTTTGAAGTCGGAAAATAAAAAGGACTGAAAAGCAATTTTGTTATTTTTTATTTTTCAATAACTTTTGAATTAATGTTTCTAGCTGCTTTAAAAAAAATTGGGCTTTAAATATGTAAACTTTTGAGCAAGTACCCAGTTTGGAGCTTCTGGGATTATTAGTTTAGTAGTTATGGTTTCACAAAAATGGACCATTTGACAAAATGAAAAATAGCCAATTTCTTATCGATTTTTATCAAATTTTAAAACTTCATAACTTTTTTATTTATTGAGCTATTGTAATAAACCAGGTATCAAAATTCTTGTATTAAAAAGTTCTATCAAGTGAGAGTCCTTAAAACAGTCTACATTTAAAGATAGATTTTGGTTTGGACTACCTAATAATATAGACTTTTTAATAACCCTAACCTGTCTTGGCATGAAGACTGAATGATACAATGTATTACTTTGACCAGTTGGTTCAAATAGACTGATGAGCTGAATGAATTACCCTATTGCTCAGTTCACACTATCAAATTCTCATCAAATTTTCGTTCATACATTTTATGCAATTTTTGTGTGAAGCCTTGTCATAACTTTCAAATCACTATTTGATCAAATTTTGATGGCATGGAAATTTCTTAAAATCTTTATGATTATGCAACCTCTATATCACATGAACAAACACATCAATCTAGGTCACTAGGTCATGTTTACATTGACTAAGCTAAGTTAGCAAAACAACAGCAGCCTCCAAGTAATAATAATGTACTTAATTTAGAAAAAGATGTGATAGAAAAATTAGACAATAAATTGGCGAAGGGCATGATGTGATTGAAGGGTATTTATAAATAGGCTTATTACTTGTACATCATATATACTAAAACCCTGTAACTGTAACACTAATGACTACTTAGTACTTCCAATTGGATCAGCTCGAGCTCCAGACAAAGAAAATATTGCTCCGTAACCCTGATTACAAATAACAATTAGAAATTTAATTCTCCTACCCCCACCCCCCTTTTTTGTTTTCAGTGCTATTATAGCAAATGGATGCCCCCTTGATTAAATTAAAAAGTTCAACTTTTTAAATTACTTAACTTCGGCGGAATATAGGTTAGTTATTATATTGTTGTTCTGTGGCGACCCCTTAGGTCCACTTTTTAATAATTTCCACAGAAAACGTAAAATCTTATTATATTATTGTTTGAGTCATGCTTTAGACATTTTGTTTTTTGTTAGAATGTAGAAAAACTTGACTTTAGATATAATAAATATTTAAATAAGGTGCTTCAAATGAGATAGAATCATAAAAAGCTTACATTTCTCAAAAATACTGTTACATTGTACAAGTATAATAAAGCTCTCCTGAACATTCATAAATAAAAGTTCATTAATAAACAAAATAATCAATATAATTTTTAAATTGATTTAATGGGAATTTTAGGTGCTATTTGACAAGTTATGAGATACCGGTAGTTAAAAAGAGAATTAGCAGTACTCCTCTTCTCAGTCTGATCAACTGCCAGTGGAAAATAGGCCATTAACTATTTCTTTCCATTTCTTCCATTCTCTAGATATCTTCTCCAGCTCTTGACAATTTTTATAACCCGGTATATTTTTGTTGACATCCCTTTACCAAGTTTAGGGAAATCATTCCTGATTTATGTATTAAAATGAACAGAACGCTCATTTGTAGTACACTGCATTAGATTTTAAAAATTATATTGAGTACAATTATGTATACTTTTTATATACTGGTACTCTAATTTAAACTGTAAAAGATAATATTTTAGGGAATGGTAATCTCCTTTTAAAAATAACTTCCAGATAAAACACCTGATTTAAAAGATACAAATACAAGTTCAATCACAGATTTCACAAGAACTCAGAAACAAATTGGTATAAATTTTATTAAAAAATAAGCAGTGCTGAATGAAGTTATCAATAAGCACTACCATTAGTTGCAGTATTTGCATATTTGAAAATAGGATGTCACAATCATCTTTGACAATAGAAATCTTGTCATTTCATCGTCTCTCAAGTTAGGGTATTGTAAATGTGGCTCTAGTGTGTTTAATAATTTCTGGAGAAAAAAAAGATGCATTTTATTTATTACTCATAAAAATATATAAAATATATACATTATAAAGTTATCACACAAACACTCATTTTAAAGCATAAACATTTATATTTCCCAGTTATCACATGTAACGTTTATAATATAATGTTACTTGTAAACGTGAGCTAATGTATTTTATTTCTTCAGTGCAACTGATGATTTGCGAATGTAACTATCTCATTCACCTTTACAAACGACTGTCTCTTTCTCCCCCAAGAAGTAATAAGGTCCAATGAAAATTACACAGTACTTTATTAAGATATTTGATAAATACATTACATGGTTCCTTGACATCAGAATTGTTCGAACATTTATAGTGTAATATGAAGAATATATATCCATACACTTACAAAAATGTATCTAATAATTAATTAATTAAATACATCTGAAAAATACAACATGTCAACCTTCTCCAATAAAATTATGTCGTTCACTCCCTTCACTCAGAAAAAAATGAATTCTCCATACACTATAAAAATTAGTTCCTTTTTTCTCGTGTTTCTATTCTTTTCCTTCAAATCACTTTGCCTTTGTGCAGTGAGAGCAAATGTTAGTGTCCTGTGAAAAAATCCATGTCATATGAATAAGTAACATGGTCTGTTACACACATTACTGATACTAAAACAATAAATATAGAATAACTATAGTATGGTATGACAATCCACATAAGTTCAATATGTTTTATGTTTTTGTCATTTTCTTTATACTCAATTTGTCTTGACCAAAAATCAGCAACAATGTTGTTTTTGCCTTTTATTGATTTTATTTAAATTGATAGAGTATTGAAGACTATCTGTTTTGATCTTGCTATTGGCTATTCTCTTTTTGTTTAGTGCCATTAATGGTTTATGATCTGTTAAGAGACTAAACTTTCTTACTTAGAATTTGATCAAATTTTGAACAAAATCTCAACAAAGAAACCACACACAAAATAGTGCCTTCATTCTAAAATTTGAAGCATATTGAAGAAATTTGACAGGAATTTGATCGTGTGACCTGAGCATTACCCTGTCAGTACATATTAATGTATTTACAGTTATTGATGTTGTCAAAATCTAAAGCTAAATAAATTTAAATATTAACTTAAATTTAAATAACATCACTAGGCAATGTTTCAACTTGTGCATTCATTTCGAACATCACTGGACAATTATTCAACTTGTGCTTTCATTTAAAAACCTCACTAGACAAAGATTCAATTTATGCATTCATTTCCAACATCATTAGACAATTGAATAGCACAAATCACTATAGTCACATAACTAGACAAGTGACTAACAAACAAATCATTAGTTACACATGACGAGACAATTGACTATTAATCAAATAAATAGTGACACTTCACTGTAAAAGTTACTAACAAACAAATACTACAGACATGTGTCTAAGCCTGGAAAGCTTAACAATCAAATCATATTTATTACAACACTAATAAAGAATGTACTAAGAACTATATTAATAGTTTTTAGTGAATGGACAAGAGGTGGCTTTGACTGAATGATTGATTTAACAAAAGCACATCAGTAGTAAATTTGAATTTTTTTGATGATTATGATAAGAAGATTTTCACCTATAGCAAGTAATTAGGGGTGGCGAATTTAAAAAACAAAAGTAGGATGGGAGAGGGTTGTTCATTGAAGCCATTAAATACTTTAAAAAATATTTTATCTTCAAAAGATTGCTATAGTATTTATGACTATTTAAAAAAATTTTCAAAGAACAAATAAAAAAGTCCCACTAAACATGACATTATTTAACACCAAAAATAGTTTGTAGCAATTAAAAGTTTATGTTCGCAATGTGCTTTTGATTCACCAAGATGATCCATAAGGTAAAAAGAAATCCCAGTTTCAGGGGATAAAAGAACCAAGTGGAGCATGACATAAGTATAACTCAAGAATTATCAATTTTACCAATATCAGAATGTTTGAATTTGAACTTTCTATGTGCGCTCCTTTGAATGACAGCCTGCAAGGCAAGGTTGGGTGATATATTCCCAAATCAAAGGTTATTAATTTTTATCAATGCTAACAATTATAAAGTAACTACCTTACTGGTAAGGTATAAACTAATTTGAAATTTTAAAAATAAGTTAACAATCATAGGGTATAAATCTCTGTTACCATAAATTTCATATCAGTTTATAAATATTAAAAATAGAAAGTATTTTTAATATTATCTTGATAAATTATTTACACCAGATAAAACATGCTTTAAAATCAAATTTACAACAAAAAAATTGAATTTATTATAATAATGAACAGGATTCCCAGAAGAATTCTCTTTATAAGTATAACAGTCATTTTTACTACTTCTATTAAAATGTATATTAAAAAGTATTTTAAATATTTAAAAAATTTAAAATTATTTTAGAAAAGTAACAGGTGCGGTGCACAAATGCAATTATATTAGCTTAAGAATTTAGTGTTCATTTACTGAACACCGGTAACATGAAGTCTGAAATAGAGATACTGTTCCCCCCGTTCAATTTTGCGAAATTACGGTCAAAGAGAAGCAACCATTAAAATAAACAGATGTTTTAAAGACGACAGCGATAACTTCCCATTAATTATACGGTAATTTTATTTATTCGCTTCAAGAAAGTTAACTCTTGTGACCTTGGTGAAAGATCGTATTAACTTGGTTACTGTTCCTAATTCTTTATGATAGTATGGGAACTAACTGCTGTCACCTTGATGGACAAAATAATTTTTTGAGTTGCCTCTAATTGAGTACTCTTTTATAACAAAAGTTTTTTTTTTAAATCAACATAAATTTATTAGCTTTCCTTCGAAAAAGAATTCTTTTGTGGTTTGAATAACTTTTCCTAAATTATTTTGTTGACTATAAATATAGCTTTGTCAGTATTTTTCAAGATACAAAGCAAACATTGGTAAATTTAAAGGACGAATGCCACTATTTTATCGAATTTCACGGATGTATCCCTAAATCGATCCCTATGCCTAACCTGAACTAAATAGATCCATATGCCATGCCTAACTTAGCCTAACTAACCTGAACCCTAAATCAATCCCTCGCTCAACCTAACCTAAACTCTAAACCCTAATACACTGCACCTATAATAAACACCCAAAAGACGCCGTGGCATTTGTCCTTTCAATTAGCCCAAACATTAGTTGTTTGTTCTGAACTGTTGTGTGTGTGAGGTGGGGGTACTGTGTGAAGTCAAATTATGTATTATAGTATAGGCACTATAGGCTATTAGACTATAGGCATAGTTATAATTTAATTAATATTAATTAAATTAAAATCAAGCTATTTAATTTAGTTTTTTAAAGAACAAAGTGGCTATTCGTGCCCAGGTACCAGAAGTGAAAGGTTTGGATTAAAAAATTATTTAAAATTTTATTGTTGGGTTTGTAAGACAAAAGGAGGTACCGGTATTGAATGGACTATATGTTTGTAAACTTAATTCTTCAGTTTAACTGCAATAAACTACCACTAAAAATGACGTCCTAATAGCACTGCGTTGCATTCGCACCCGGGTATCATTAGACTCAAGCTATTCGGTGGTCATTTGTGGTAGTTTATTTTAGTGAAACTGAAGAAGTAAGTTTACAATCGTATCCCAATCTCTCACTTCTGGTACCCGGGTACGAAGTACGAATAGTCGCAGCCTTTAAAGAATGTCATTGTAAATATATATCTATTCAAACCCTTTCCATCGCAACTGGGTGTAATACACCCAGAGACAGACTGTGATTGCTGGTATCTCGAGTCTCCTTTTCAATAACCTTTCTCATACTTGCCCTCATCCACGAGGTAGTTGGAATTAGCACCTTGGCCTTGGTGGTTGCAATTATATAAAGTATATAATATAAAGCAAGCGAAAGTGACTAATTTTTAGGGGCGTTATAGATTTTTGTACGTCCCAAGAATAATTTAATAGAAGGAAAAAAGCATGCGAAAGTTACTTATTTTTGGGGGCGTTATCTTTTTTTGTACAGTCCCAAACATAATTTAATAGAAGAAAAAAACGTCTAAACTGGCTTATGAACATTATTGTTTGGTTGTTATTTATTGATTATTTGAGTCTGTGTAATCCATAAAATTAATTTTAATTTTTGACAATAAATAAATACAGTGGAACCTCTCATAACGAGCATAATTTGTTCCAGAATCTTACTCGTTAAGCGAAACACTCGTTAAACGAAACAATTTTTCCCATACAAACCAATGTAAAATACGATAATGCGTTCCATGCTGAAAAAATACTCATTTTTCAAAAAATGTTATTAACATTTTTTCAAATAAAATAACTTATGAATTGTTAAGGAGTGTAACAACTTGGAATACAATTTAGAAAATTGTATCGGGCGAAAATAATTTTCGCCTTCTCACAAATAATGTTTTCATTAATAGTGTCGCCTTGTAATCGGTTCTCGTTTATCCATATTAGAAGCAACCTCTCAGCATTATCAAGAATACGTAACCATTTCGAAGACATTCTTGACACCCCCTTTGAAGCATCCATCTCCTTAATTTTGTTTTTGTTCTTGAAAATAGTGCAGATCCTTAATGTTGACCGATTGTATGTGTGCGCTATACGCTCACACCTTGTTCTTGCTTTTCAATGATTTTACGTTTCATTTCAATAGTTATGTTTTCTCTCTTACGATTGTCTTCTTGTGGTTTTTTCTTCGAAGACATTTTAGCACAGGTTATTACACTATGCACATAAAAAATTTCGAAGTGTCTGAATACAAAATTTGTAAAAACTGGTGATCACACACGAAAACAATACGGTAACAGACCGAATGTTAGACACAGACTAATGCCTCGACGTGGAAGATCCGGCTCACAAAAGATTGTCAGGAAAAAGGGACTTCCCCTTTCTGCGTAACTTGTTATGGGAAATGTTGCTCGTTAAGGGAGCAAATTCTTAACATTTTTTTTGCTCGTTATACAAATGACTTGTTATGAGAGGTGCTCGTTATGAGAGGTTCCACTGTATTCTGAATCCATTTGGGTACTGGTACTAACAATAATAACATTAACATGTATTCAACATAACATACTATTTCAAAGCAGAACAGTCACATGTACACATGAAAAAATAGGGGCTTTGCACCTCAGCTTGCACAGTTTATACATAAAAGAACAGAATGGTCTTTGCAAATATAAATATGTCTTAATAAACTTGCTGAGTTGAAGTGGTTTGGGCAGCTATTTGAAGTGTTTGTAAAGATTTCAAAACTGGGGATGTTTTGTGTGCAATGTCAATATTGGCTGTCTGTAATTGGCTGCAGTGGATGCCAAGTCAACAATGTTGAAAAACACAACCAAAGGCCATCTTTTACTTTTTTGTATTCACAGAGAACACCTTTGCGATTTGGTCCATGGCATATATGCCTCCTTTGATTTTGTTGTTATCTCTGGTTTCTTGCATTCAGTTTCACTTTCTATATCTGGACGATTGTGTTTCGTGTTCAGGAGCAATACAATTTTCTGCCTTGAGCTCTGGTTTTTTACAAAAACACTGATTTTTTGAGGAGAAGACATTATTATTGAGTAGGAACATCTGGCTCCGTTTCACTGTTCCAACTATAAGGTGAGTCTGTTCTTTTGCAGGTTGTAGGGGAATGAAAAATGGGCTGTTCTGAAATTTTGGCTACTTCCAATGAAGTTCCTTGTGAGAGAAATCACAATCTCTGGGGATATTCCAATATTTCTCTTTGCTGGCAGGGCACTTACATTTTATTTGAATTTGAAGAGATATGGGCAGCTCTTCAGAGGATAGTTCGAAGACGATTCACAGGGTAAGAAGAGTTTTATTCCATATTTTCCGGGCTTGCTTGGCATATATCATACATTGAATAAATCTGCACTGACCTATGAAACCAACCAGTTGTCCACCTACTGTGATGTTCTCTCCAGGAACATAATACCTCGAAAAATTACTCAGGAATGCTTCTCATACATCTCTTATGGGATCAAAGATGTCACAAGCCAGAGAGGATTGATCAACCATCCTTGTTATCAAAGCAAATATGAATCAGAAGTTTGCTGAATCTCTTCATCGAAAATGCTGCCCTATAAAGAGGATTTCCATCAACATGGCTAAATAAAAATTCCACTGAAAATTTCAGTGAAATGCTGTTCAGATAGAGCGCCAGTGGGTAGTAGGCTTTTTCTCACCTTCCCTGTTGGTGCAGTCGACTATTGTTTGTGTCATTTTATCATTAATATTCTGAAAAATTGCTTCAGTGGGAGATAAAACTCGATCTATGAAGATAGTTCGGTTTCAGGTCAATTAAATCATGCCACATATTAAAAAAGAAAAATAGCATAAAGAGAGCCATTTACTGTGATATAAGACTATGGGGGGTAACCCATCCAGTTGCCAGGAATTACCAGAAACACTTTTTCCCATTATTATAAGTGTACGGTTGTGCTATACCCAGTCACTAGGGACAGGGTATACCATATGTTATTTGGGAAAGTGTTAAATGATATTTCACCATTTTAGTTTATTTTAAATGCAATTTTTGTTTAGTTTGATTTGCGTTAGAAAATTTTGAGGAGAAATAATACCAATTACCAAACCATTGTAGTAATAGTAATTATTAAATTATCACAAGTAACTAGTACAAGACAAAAATTAGTAGACTCAAAATATGGAGGAAAAAGACTAACTACTTGTAGTTGTAGTACTAACAACTAATTAAATTTTTTAAAGTAGTTATTTACTGATACTGTAGTCTATTCTAACTTATTAACATTAAGTTCATTGTAGCTATTAGGAAATAACATTAAATGAATAATTACTTGATACATTGCCACTCAAAAAAGCTGGTCTGCAAGACTGGGTTGAATAGATTCTTGACTTAATACTAAAGTGATAACAATTGCTGTCGAAAAATAGTAGGCCTAGAGATCACAATCTTAATTTTATGAGAATATTAAATTAAATTTGTTGTTCAATACTTCACTTAAAAAATTTCAAGGGCAGTTGAAAGGATTTTCTTTGACAGTCTTACTAACATATAAAATTTGTAATACTAATGTCACGGAAAATTAAAAAGTTATAGACAATTATAAATAATAATAACATAAATCATTCAAAATATATACAAAATTGCTAAAGTTTTAAAATCAAACATAAATATTCAGGCCATACAAAAATAGGGGAATAAGTTAAGTGGGAAATATTGTTTAAGGTACATTGAGAGGTACAGTAGTCATGATAAATATTGTTTGGTAACTTTGAGAGGTAGTGTAATCATGAGAAATATTCTTTTGGGTACTGGTACGTACATTGAGAGCTCCAGTAATGATGAGAAATATTTTTTGGGGTACGTGGAGAGGTACAGTAGTCATGGGAAAATGCAAGACACTGAACTTAATAGTTTTAGAAACATAGACCATTTTTGTGATGGAGAAATGATTTCATTGGACTAGCTTTATACCTTGCCATCTCAAATATATCTGACTTGATTTACATAAGATAAACAAAACTTAGGACTTAGTATATAAAAATATATGGAAATATAGGTCAAAATGCCTTCTTCATTAACATCAGAATGTAAATATTTAATATAAGGAAATGAGCTAAACCAAGTATGGGAAAATCTGAATAAAAGGATGCAACAAAAAACGAAACGTGTTGACAAGAATACCCCTTCAGTAAAGAAAGTTCAATAAATAAAATATATAATAAAAATAAACATTTAGCTTCAATGTGGTATCTTAGAGGACAGGAAGCGGACTGTAAAATAAATCCTTTATCATTAATTTTTTAAGTTTTTTGTTTTGTTTAGTAAGCCCTGGAATCTATTAAACAAAGCTTCAAAATTTGGTTGCCAAAGAGATTATTGAGGCCATGGGCTTACATCTAGTTAGCCTATTATTTGACCCTTTCAAAAATACAGAATACACAATATAAAACTAGACAAGCAAGTTTATAATTTCTCTATTTACAGGTTGTTTCTGTCAACACACTGGATGATTTCCTTGTTTCTATCAACACATTGGATGATTTCCTCCAAGATGTGATCTGATAGGAAACAATTTCTCTTGATTTCATGGTTCATTGACCCAGGTAGTGAATATCTATTAAGTAAATGTATTTCCAGTTTTTAGTTAGTTTTATTTTACATGAGATTTAGTAAGTTTTTTTTTATTGCTCTCAAATGATACTCAGTTTGAAAGAGTGAGAAATAAAGACAAAAATATGCCATAATATATTGGAAACTTAAAAAATATAGATAGTAAAATATTTTTGATATTATTCTCAATTTTAATTTTGGTCATCAGAAATGAGATGCATCCACAATTGGGTACAATTGAGATACTACATCCATAATTGGGTACAACTGAGGTACTACAACCATGATTTGGTACCATACAACTGAGACTGAGATGCATTCATAATGGTGTACCACTAAGTGTGACTAAGATGATACATCCATAATTGCCTACCACTACCACTGAGATACTACATCCATGTTTGGGGTACAAGTAATATACATCCATGACTGGCTACCACTGAGATACTAAATCCATCATTGGGGTAAAAATGATATACATCCATGATTGGGGTACAATTGATACATCCATGATTGGGGTACAATTGATATACATGTATCCATGATTTGGTACAACTGAGATACATCCATGATTGTGTAACACTGAGATAAAACATCCATGCTTGGTACACAGAGATACATCCATGATTGGGTATAACAGAGATACATCCATAATTGGGTACAAATGAGATACATCAATGATTGAGTAGGTACCACAAAGATTTCTTTTCTCTGTAACACTAACAGAGACACTCCTGAATAGGTAAGTCTTTATCTTAAGTTACGACTCCTTGACTTCCAAAATTTCAACATTGGACAACAGATAGTGTTTCCTTCCTGAACATTTGACCACCAGCAGTGCCAACAGCTTGAACCATTATTTTTTTGTTGATAGTTATTGTATGGATGGTTTTCCTTAACTGAATAAACCCCTTCAAGATGTTAAATAAATGTGTGTATGAACTTGTGAACCAATTTCTAAATTTTTTCATGATTTTTTAAAGATTTTATTGAAAATTATAATTGTTTCCTTAAATGTTAAAATTTAATCTCACTTTTCATATATTTGAAATTTGATTTTGTAGCAGACCTGTTTACTATGTACGATTTTGAGGTGTAAACGTTATATAGACTGTATGTTTATTTTTTTTTACTATAAATATAAGGTATTTAACAATTTTATGATGATAAGTGTGCGATTTTAAGAGTTTGAGGGTAAACAGGTCTGTTGTAGGCATAAGACTTTGTAGATCTATGTTGTCTAGTATTAGTAAAGGATGTATACAGTGTTGGTCATCAAATGTACCCGGTGTTAGATGGTGTAGTTTTAAAGGTACATTCACACTGCAGATTTGTTACATGGATTCTCAACTTTCTGTGACTACAAGCTGCTCTCTATATACTATATCAGATGCTGACTGGCATATTTCATTTCACTGGTCCAGTACAGTTTCTGCTGGCAAGTTACATAAACAGTCCCATCATATTTTGTTCAGTGCTCAACAAATCTTGTTTAAAAGGCAAGAATCCTAGTAACTATTCGGTAGTGTGAACGTACTTTAAGACTTTGAACATATACCATTGTAAATATGTTGTCTAGAATCAGTTAAGGATGTGTGATATTGTATATTGCTGGTCATCAAATGATGAGACTCCAATTGTGCACAAATACGGTTTAATTATTTGGCGACAAGCAATAAAAATAATAACAGGGGCAATGCAGAATTATGATGTCAAAGTCCCCCATGTGATAAACATACAAATGTCTTTTGTACAAAAACTAAACACCAACCATGTGAATTCATTGTAAATATTTTTTTTTGCGAGATCTTAAGATGATGGTGGTTTTAGACAAATAGCAAATGTTAATAAATAATGGATTGATTTGTATTTTACAGGAAAAGTATGAAATCCAGGCATTCTATAGATTGACTGTTGAGATATCCAGCAGTATTGTCTATAGCTTTAGTGCCTGGACTTTTTATAAACATTTAAATTGAAGTAGATCTTATAGAATGCCTGGATTTCACACTTTGCCTGTAACATGTGTAATTGGAGGGCTTGGTGGAATAAGGTGCCTACATTTTTTAGGTAGCTTGGATTTCACCAAGTCCTTAAGTTACCAAACAAGTCACCATCAATTTTAACATGTTTCTTTTGTAAAGATGACTCACTGTATATCACCAGGAGTATTCATGTTTTCATCTCTTTGGAGATAGTCTCGCGGGGAGAATTTTTGTTTTTCTCCCCCTATAATAAAGAGCATTCATGTTTTCATTTTCTTTTTTTAAATTACATAAATTTTTAAACGCTTCAAATATTTTTGTTTCAAATATTTATTTCTTTTTTATACATACTTCAAATATCTTCTTTTTCTCTCACATACAATTAATTAAGCACCATCTATTTATTTTTGCAATTTAAATATCTTCTCTTTGCCTCACATACAATAATAAGCAATGTAAAGATATTGACTTTTCTTCATACTCTTTGCCTTGAATTTCTTGGCGCCAACTTCTTCCCTAATAGTTTTTTTCTTCAATCCTTAAACGCCATCTGAAATAAAAGTAATATTTATCAACCAAAAGACATATCATTAATTGGTTTAATGATACAAATAAATTCAAGCATATGTTTAATCACATTTTTTGTTATGTTGTTAAATACAACGAATTTAAAATGAATATTTTGATTGACCTCATGTAACTGGAGCTCAATCAAAATATTTATTTTAATTTCGATGTATTTAACAACATAACAAGAGATGTAAATAAACATATGCTTGAATTTATTTGTATCATATTATAATTGCCTATCATAGATTTAAACCAATTCGTTCTTTTAGCTGAAGGAAATTTAAAAGCTTATGATTTAAAGTTCTCATTTAATTATATGACTAAATTTAGAATGATTAAATGAGAACTTCATTTAAATTGGCAAATCATAAGCTTTTAAATTTCCTTCAGTGACTTTACTGATAATGACAGTTTATGGGTTCACTTCCTTGGTCACCAGCTTGTAATATGCTAACTCATTTCTAATACTACTTTCAAAGTCTGTTACATATCTACAATCACAGGATCACCCTTTGCATAAAAAAAAGATAATTCAATCAGATAATTTTATCAGTCATGCACAACTTTTTAACTCTCGTAAAATAACCAAACATAGAATATAAATACATTTGGATTACTTCATTAACATGAGCAGTGGTAATATCAAGTCAACTTTTGCTTTCTTGGTAACTCTTCTCTTTCATGAGTTTTGTTAGGTTCCAAGTTTCACTTGCTTATATCTTTTTACTTTTGAAAATTTTCTGACTATTCAAGAATGCCCTATTTCCTGCCGATATTCTTTCTTTTATTTCTGTTAGTAATTCATTTCTTTCATTTGATAAAGATCCTCGGTATTTGAATTGATTTACTTTTTAAAAAGTGTGTTTTTTAATTTTAGTGATTTTATGCTCGAAGCATTATCATCGCGAGGTAGAACTTAGTTGCTTTAATTTTATTTGAGTTAATTTTTGAACTATGGAGGAAAAGAACTACACAATCAGAATGGGAAACGGCATTACTCCAAACTACAGACAAATCTCCCTATTAAATGTTACATACAAAATACTGACGAAACTTATTGCCAAAAGACTACAACCTTACACTGAAGAAATACTAGGTGATTACCAATGCGGATTCAGGCCTAACAGATCAACGACTGATCAGATTTTCACCATCAGATGCCTATTAGAGAAATGCTATGAATTTAATATACCAGTATGTCGACTATAAAATGGCCTATGATATCATCAAAAGAAACTATTTATATGAGACTCTGCAGGAGGTTGGGATACCCAACAAACTGACAAGGCTAATACATGTAACACTAAACAACTCAAAAAGCAAAATCAAGATTCAAGGAGAATATTCAAGGGAATTTCATATTAGACGAGGCCTAAGACAGGAAGGCTCACTGTCTTGTATGCTCTTTAACCTAACATTGGAGAGAGCTATTAGAAACATACACATTGACACTCGAGAAACGATAACAGGATACTTTCTGAGGGAAACTCAAGACCCACAACCAACCACTTCAGTATCTTGCATATGCTGATTACATAGCACTTCTAGGGAAATGTATAAAAGACATATCAAAATCCTTTATTGAATTAGAAGACGCATCTTTACAAGCAGGGCTGGAAGTTAACAACCAAAAAACAAAATACATGACCATGATAAGAGAGGAACAAACAGATCAAACAGTTAAAATTAGAAACCAAACTTTTGAAAAAGTAAATCAATTCAAATACCTAGGATCCTTGTTAAATGAAAGAATATCAGCCGGAAACAGGGCATTACTTCAGTAGTCAGAAATTACTCAAAAGTAAAAACATTACAAGAGAAACAAAGAAAACTATTTATAAAACTGTGATCAGACCAGTTGTAACATATGCAAGTAAAACTTGGACCCTAACAAAAACAGCACAAAACCTATTAAACACATGGGAGAGGAAAGTTCTCAGGAAATTATATGGGCCAACAAAGGATGAATATGGATGGAGAATACAAACCAACCAGGAATTATACAGTCTATATCAGGATCCTACTATAGTGGCAGAAATAAAAAGAGGCAGGACACCTAGAGAGAATGCCAAATGACAGAGGAACGAAGAGGGTACATCACTAATACCCCAGAGGAAAAAGGCTCAAAGGCAGACCTAGGCTTAGGTGGATAGATGATGTAGAAAAAGATCTACAGCAGCTGAAGGTCCAAGCATGGAAAAGAAAGGCATTAGGTCTGAGTGGAAGGATAATTTTTAAACTAGAAATTCGATAGCTAATCCATTTTATAAAGTCTTCTAATTCAATAAAGGCTTTTGATATATCTTTCCTACTTTTCCCTTACAGTGCTGACAAAGTCATCAGCATATGCAAGATATTGAAGGGGTTGATTGTAGAGAGCGGGTCTTGGGTTTTGGTTTTCCTCCGATGTCAATATGTATGCTTCTTATAACTCGGCGCTTCTCAACCAATTTGGGAGTCGATTGACTCTTTCCCAGAAAGACTATCAGAAAACACACATACTCTACAGTTATGAAATAGCAACGACAATAATTTTGGGGGGGGGGGGGGGGGAAGGGTCACCACAACATGAGGAACAGTATAAAAGAGTTGTAGCATTAGGAAAGTTGAGAACCACTTCTATAACTCTATCCAATTTTAGATTAAATAGCATGTATGACAGTGAGTCTCCTTGCTTAGGCAATTTCTAATCTGAAATTCCTTTGAATATTCTCCCTGAACCTCGTAAGCAAAGGCTTTTTCAGTTATTTTATATATCAGTCTTATAAAGATATTTTCTTTTCTGGTTCTGGTTGTGTTCGTTGGAAGCTTTCGACCGATGTCGAGTTCACAGTGGCATTGTCCAGATGGTTCCATGCTATTGTGCGTGCGAAGAAAGATTGTTTATACTGCACTGTTGTGCACTGAGGTAAGCTTGCTAATGTTTCGAGTGTAATTGTTTATGGGATTGTCAGTGGTGAAGTCAGTGTTTAGTGAGTGTTTTGCTCTGATCGGTCTACCCGGCTTCTGTGGGGTGAGATACGTGCCTGCTGGGATGGCCGGCACCAGTCCCATGATCACTTTATATAAGAATGTCAGGCGGAGTCCCTCTCCTCTGTCTTTAATGGCGGGGTGTGTGTGTGACAAAGCCAGAAGTGGTGGATTTGTAGTCTCGAGCGATAAAACGCACCCTGTACGTTGAATTCGCTCCATCTTGTCCACGTCTTGCTTAAGGTGTGGGTCCCAGATGATCGCACCATATTCTAGTAGTGGATGGACGAGTGAAAGATATGCATTTCGTTTGCTGTAAGTTGGGCCATGGCGCAGATTTCTTCGGATGAAACCAAGGGTGGAATTGCCTTTTTTTAAATTAAAATTTTGTTTATATGAGGTGACCATTTTATGTTATTTGATGCTTGTTGGAGAATTGTCTCGTTTAATGAGTACATATAGATTGAGTTTTTTTTTTCTTGAGATGGTCATTGTGTAGCATTTGGTTTCATTAAATTTCATGCCCCAATTGTCCGCTCAATTCATAAGGCACTTCAAATCTGTTTGGAGGTGGTTGTGGTCATCGTAGCCGTTTATCTCTCTGTAGACAAGACAGTCATCTGCAAACAGCCTCACTTGAGACGTTTATGTGACAGAGGAAGAGAAGAGGGCCCAGCACTGTGCCTTGTGGAACTCCCGAGTCTACGGTAGCTTTCCCTGATTGGAGGCCGTCTACCACTACTTACATGGTACGTTGTATTAGGAATGTTGAGAGCCAGGAGTGAAGGTTGCCGTAATGGTGGAGCTTATGTAGAAGAAGGCTGTGTGGAACAGTGTCGCAGGTCTTTGAGAAGTCGAGAATAGCCATGTCAACCTGGTTTTGATGCTGTCATATGCCAAAAGAGTTGATGTACTGGGATTTATGATTGCAACATTTCTGTAATACGCATCCGATCAGTCGTTGATCTGTTTTGTCTGAATCCACATTGGAAGTCACCTAGTATTTCTTCAGTGAAAGGCTGTAGCCTTTTGGCAACTACTTTTGTCAGTATTTTTTATGTAACATTTAATAGGGAGATTTCTCTGTAGTTTGTGCACTGAAGTTTGGAAGCTTTCTTGTGTATCGGGGTTATTAGTGCTGTTTGCCATTCTGTTGGAACTTTCTCTTCTTGTCAAATTTTAGTTATAAGTTCTGCTGTGATGAGATCTTCTCCAAGGGCTTTGTGGTTTTTCATAGAATTGATTACGTCTGAAGTTCCTTCTAGAGTTGACTAGTTTATTATAGGGTCTGGTCCTCCATTTGGTGGTTGATAATCTTCATCTTGTCTTTTGTCTGCACTTATTATGTCCACAAAATTTCCATTCTGGCTCTCAAACATTTGTGGTCTGGCTTGGTATCCAATCTTTTCATCTTTTATCTTTATGTACATTTCTCTGATGTTTCCCTCCCTTGATGTCTTCTTTTTCATTTCGCTTTTTCCCCATGTCCTCTTTTTCTTCCTACACATTTCTATGGCTTTCCTCTGGCTTTGTTCCTTTCTTCAACACTGTCTGCATTCATGATCAAATCAGCCTACTCTATTGTTTGATAGCTGCAATCCTCCTACTTGTCCTGATTTTCGGATGTTTTCACAGCATTTTTGAACCCGATCCCACTGTTCATTTATGTTGTTTTCCCTGTTACATCATTTTTTAAAAGTTTTTGGTAATCACTTTTCTCTTTGATTTTGGCCATTGTGAATAATGCTTATTCTCTGCTTATATTTAACCCTTACAAGTAAGTAGATGGTCAGAGCCTGCATCTGCTCCTTGATAGCTTCTTACATCTAATATGTCTGATCCTTAAAACGATTGATTAAAACGTGGGTAATTCAATCTGGTGAGTTCCAAGTAACTTTATGTATGTATAGCAGTCACTAGAGTGGAACTCGCCGCTCTATGTCAACTTTGTTGACTATGAAAAAGCCTTCGACAGTGTTGACAGGCAAACCCTGCGGAGATTGTTAAGGCATTACGGGGTGCCACAGAAGATTACTGATATAATCAGAAACATGTACGAAGGGATAAACTGCCGAGTTATCCATGGCCAGCAGTTGACAGATGCTTTCCAGGTGAAGACTGGTGTGAGACAAGGTTGCTTGCTGTCACCATTCCTCTTCCTGTTAGCCATTGACTGGGTGATGAAAACATCTACACAGCAGAAAAGGAATGGCATCCAATGGACCTTGTGGGATCAACTGGATGATCTTGACTTTGCTGATGATCTTGCACTTCTTGCACATACCCAACAACAGATGCAGGAGAAAACAAACACTGTCGCAGCCACTTCTGCTAGCATGGGTCTCAACATTCACAAAGGGAAGAGTAAAATCCTCAAGGTTAATGCCACCAGTACATCACCCATTATGCTTGAAGGAGAAGCCCTTGAGGAGGTGGACAGTTTTGTTTACCTTGGCAGCATGGTAGATAAACAAGGTGGTACAGATGCGGACGTCAAAATAAGGATAGGAAAAGCAAGAGCAGCCTTCCAACAACTCAAGAATGTTTGGGTCTCTAACAACTTAGGCAGCAAGTTAAAAGTAAGGATTTTTAACGCTATGGTAAAACCTGTGCTGCTATATGGAGCCGAGACATGGAGATCAACGGCCGTAAACCTGACCAGAATCCAGTCCTTCATCAACAACTGTCTAAGAAGGATTCTCAGAATTCACTGGCCAGACAAAATCAGCAACCAGGAACTGTGGCAGCGGACAAAACAGAAACCCATTGAGGAAGAGATTCTCCAGAAGCGGTGGAGGTGGATTGGTCATACACTAAGAAAACCTGCTTCTAACACAACAAAGCAAGCCCTGAAATGGAACAGGGTAAGCGGAAAAGAGGCCGTCCAAGAAACACTTGGCGCCGAGAATTGGAGACAGACATCAAGAAAATTGGCCATAAATGGAAGACCCTGGAGAAGCTGGCCCAGGATAGAGATGCCTGGAGGTCTCTCGTAGGTGGCCTATGCCCTTGGAGGAAGGCTCAACAACAACAATTCAATCTGGTTAGTTCCAAGTAACTTTATGTATGTATATTTTTTTGAGTGGAAACTTAGTGCTGCTAACTGACATTTCTTTTATTGAAGCAAAGTCTACGAGTCGGATCCCATTGTCATTGGATTCTTTATGCAGACTTTACCTTGCCAATAGTTCGCATTGAAGTCATCACTCACTATTTTAATATCATGAACGTTAATAAATGTTAGATTAAGCATTTTTCCTCGCAAAGAGCACAATCTTTCATTCTCAGATCTACTGAAGTTGGGAATCCAAGCATGGAAATATAAAAGCATCAGTTCTGAGTGGAATGAAGTTTAAGGATTGCCAGGGATGGATGGGACAAGACCATAAAAATAATGACTGTTACATTGTTAGTTCCGTATCTACCGACATTGTCCGTAGAAAAACAGATGACATGTCTGTTGAGATTCTTGATCAGGTAATCCAGGAAATTAAATCTGCTCCACTTCCAATATTTAGTATCCAGCTTGATAAATCTACAGACGTTGCAAACTGTTCAGTTACTAGTTTTTGTGAGGTATATTAATGATGGTGATTTTAAGATGAGTTTCTTTTCTGCATGTGATGTATGTGACAGTTGGTTTATTTCTGAAAGATCATAATATCTCTTGGAAAAGGTTTGGGTTGTTTGCAAAGATGGTGCTCCAGCTATGCTAGGATATCGATATGGATTCAACGTCTAATACTGAATGAGTCACAAAAAGTCATCGGAACTTACTGATTGATTAATCGGCATATATTAGTTACGAAGAAGCTGTCACAAGAGTTAAAAGAAGTAACGAAAAGTGTTGTAAGTTCTGTCAATTTTATAAAGGCGAGCACTTTAAACATTCGACTGTGCAACGAGTTGATGCGTTGAACAATGCTCTGCTATTTCACACCGAAATGAGATGGTTGTTGAAAGGAACAGTTTAAAAATGTATTTTTGAGCCGCGTGATGAACTCAAAAATTTTTTAAATCAGAAAGCAAGACCGCAGTTCCAAGCTCTTTTTAGTGATAAAAGTGAACTGCAGAAAATAGCTTACTTGGCCGACATCTTCGCCATCTTAAATGAGTTAAATTTATCACTGCAAGGACCAAATGCAACATCCTAAAATTCCCATAAAAAGATGCAATCATTTAAATTTTAATTTCAGCTTTGGCCAAAAAAATTGGATGCAAATAAAATGTATACGTTGCCCATATTATCTTGTTTCATGACATTGAACCAGACAAAGGAATTACAATAATAAATTCTGTGAAGGAACACTTGCACATGCTTACAGACGAAATTTCATCGTACTTTCCAAAACTACCTCACACCCCATTTGCACTTGCCAGAAGTCCATTCACAGTCAAAGTTGAAGATTTTCCTGAGTCAATACAAGAGGAGTTCATTGAACTTATTGACAGCGATACAGCGAGAAATGATTTCTCTACAATGGCAGTTACAAAATTCTGGATCAAGTGTTTGCAGTCATACCCTTTTCTGTCTGAGAGTTGCACTTTTCTCTTCCTTTCCAACAACATATCTTCGTGAAACAGGGTTTTCCAGCTTGTTGGTAATCAAGCCTAAAGATAGAAGTAAGACTTGTTGTGGAAGATCATCTTCGTTATGCTCTTGCAAAGACTGTTCTGAGCATTTCTGATCAGGTAAGACAGAAAGAAACAATCTAAACCTTGGCCCTGATGTTGGCTTTTAGCATACTGTCGCAAAATGTAGCAAAGTAGTTTACTGTTGTTAAATAAGACTGTTACCCATGCTACACCATGCTTCAAGACAAAATTTCATTTATTTGTAATCAGAAATTAATATTTCACAATATATTGTTTTTTGTGATTAATGCTTAAATTATGTTCAATTTGTAACAATGAAAATGAATCCTGCATATCAGATATTTACATTACGATTCATAATAGAAGCAAAATGACAGCTATGAAGTAACAACGAAAATAATTTTATGGTTGGGGGGTCGCCACAACATGAGGAACTGTATAAAGGGGTCGCGGCATTAGAAAGGTTGAGAACCACTGCTCTAAATAATTATATTTTTTTATAATGCCTATGAAATTTGATTTATCTTTTAATTTGATAAATACAGGTAACAATGACTATTGCTCATTTCATTTCATTTAATAAAATCTTAAATAATAATTACTATTGCTCATTTTATATTTACTATTTTTGTTTAAGCCCAAGTTTTCACTAAAGTAGTATAGTCCACCGATTGTTATGCTGGTAAAGGTATTTTTTTCCAAATATTTTGCTGTATTGATGTTGAACATTTCCTATACATTTACTATTTGCTATACCCAGGTGGCCCAACTTATCACGCTCATTCATTTCATAGTAAAATTTCACATACCTTATTGTCCAAAGTTGTCATTTAATGTATTGATTTCTATGAGATGGAAGATCATTAGAAGATGTCTTGTTGAGGTGTGGTTTCTCTCGACTATTCATCTTGTGATTGCTCTTGAACATTCACTCCTGTTGAAGAATGATTACAGCTCAAGATAAAGGAATGCTTAATAAATTTAGCATGTGTATTAGTATCAGAGGGGTAGCGAAGGGGGGACAGATGTCCCGGGGCGCCAAAATGTGCTTTGATATAATTTTATTGATAAAAATAACGGGTTTGAGAGTTGAAAAAAAGAAAAGGGGGCGCTTTAAAATGAACCTTGTCCCTGGACCCAAATCTTGTCCCCGGATGCCAAACATCCTCGCTACGCCTCTTATTAGTATCATTTCGAACTCTTTTTACCCATCAAAATTTACTTCACATTTAACACACTAGCACAGTGGTTCTCAAACTTATTCAAATAAGGTTAAACTTTAAGCTAAGGAGGGCTGTTAGTTTTGACCAATGATTATAATTATTGTTAAGATATTGTACATCCCCCACCACTTACAGCAGTTCTTCACAACCATTTTTGCCCCACTCCCCATCTCAACACCCAAAAAGGTTTCATATCACCACCTCCCATATTCCCTTATAGAAAAAGCATTAAAAAAGTATCGGGTATTTCAAATTTGAGGCATGCTAAGGTCTCAGTAAAGTGTAGTGACCTTGAAAAAGTGTCCCATCTAACATTAATTAAATGCCCCCCCCCCCCAAACATTTCCAAACCCTTTTCATAATAACAGTAAATAAGTTTTGTTAAGATTTTTCATTTCTACTCAACTAATACTGTGATATCTACTTCTTAGCCCTATTATTAGCTTTCTTCATGGTAGTATAAAATTCGTAAATGGTTATAAAAAATAGAATGCATTATTTATTTGTTTTAACTTAAACTAATGTGTATTTATAAAATTATTGTTATATTATTATTTTTCAGTTAGCCCAATGTCAAATGTAAACAATGCTGTATCCATGGCTATTATTTTGTAGACAATCAGCTGAGTTCCCTTTTCAATGAAAAGTTGAATTAAAAGTAATTGAGGCAGATTGTTTTCTATTTTGATGTCTTTTTATTTAGATTGTAAATTTTGTGTTTGAGCTAAATTAATTAAATTTAAATATATTTTGACAGCATCTATGATGGGCAGATGTCGATGAGTATGATTATGATGACAATGACTGTGGGACTCAAAGTGGATTTGTGCATTTAGACCAGACATAAAAAGCATACTGCTTACTAATGAATGTTTAAACAAGAGAGATATAAGGAGATTTCAAAAGCAAATAGACTTTTTCAAACTCTAATTTACTGCAAATTGGGTTGCATATATTTGTTAGTACGCAATATGCAGGACAATGAACCAAAGAAACTTTCTGTTTTATAAAATTGGTATAACTTCATTGAAGAGTTTTATCAACTAAGAGGATTTATTAAGAATACAGTACTTATTTAAGTACTTATTTTACAAGACTGTGGTCCAGGGAATCCTTATATGATGAAATATGACTAAGGACAGATTCATGGCCATACTGAGTTTCCAAAAAGTTTCTGATACTGAAAATAAAGGAGACAAGCTGTGCAAAATTGGGAGACTCTTAAGTTCCTTAATGCAAAATAAAAAGAACTGTATCAGCATCATGAAAATGTAGCAATTAATGAACACTTTTGGAAACATAGGACATTATGACATTTAGGCTGCGTTCTCTCCCCTGTACTGTATACAATATATACCAATGTTATTCAAAGCTCAAGTGACACCGTTCCAATCTTAAAATTTGCTGATGATGCCACCATCATTGGCTTACTATCTGAAGGAGAAGGCTTATACCGCAACTTAGTAACAAGCTTTATCAATTGGTGCGATGAAAATTTTCTCCCGCTGAATGTCTCAAAAACAAAGGAAAGGTTGTTGATTTCAAGAGGGAGGAACACCAGATTACAGATCTCGACATAAAAAATCAAAGTGGAGAGAAAGTAGATGCATATAAGTACTTAGGTGTCACCATTAATAATAAGCTAACATGGCAGGAGCACGGCCAAATGCTGTATATTCAGAAAGACTCACCTTCCTCAAAAAACTGTACAATTTCGGCGTAAACTTATTCTACAGTTCAACAATTGGAAGCCTGCTCAATTTCAGTATTACCTGCTGGTGTGGGAATTCAACGTCTGATATTAAACACCACATAAAACAACTTATCAACAAAGCTAGGAACATAACACAAACTTAACATCTTTCACTGGAAGAACTATTTGAAGAAAGATATTGTAAAATTAAACACATTTTGGATGATACAACCCACCCTCTTCATCACAGATACTTAGGATTGGCCCGTTCGGTACGAATTCTTTCCATCAGGGCAAGGACTGAAAAATAAAAAAATTCTTTTGTTCCCTAATCTGTACGAATTTACCAGTGTGCTCCCCCTTAAGTCACAAATCTTAATAAGAACTAATAAATCCCTGATATGGCTAAGAGAACTCACGGAATGGCTGCTAGTGAAAAATTTATTACAAATGCCTTGTGTTCAAATTGTTTTTTATATGTGCTGAAATTGTACAATGCAATCATAAAACATTTCCATTTGTTTGGATCAATAACAGAATCTTATCTTATCTTTGACAATGTTACTTTAAAGCCTGACATTTTTACATGTGCGCTGCAACATGACAATAACAAACAAAATTTAAATTGCATTTTCAAAACAAGGGTAAAAGGGTCAGAGTATATATCAGATTTTATGTTTTAATAAAGAAAGAAATTGTTTTCAAGAATGTATATGCATCATCTGGATGACCGATTAGATAATCTGATCGATATCTGATATAAAATAAAAAACAAAATTTTACCTTTTTTCTTAGCTTTTATTTTTATTTAATTCTTACTAATTTTTTAAGTGATAATACCATGCATATGTTTGAAAAATATTTTTAAAAAAAAATTATAATTGTGAATTTTTGTGGCCTTGATACGTTTCCACAAAGTGAGTCTATTCTTTTGAAAAATTAATATTTGTTGTAGTATTAGTAGTATTGAGTATATGGTAATAAAATATAAATTTAACTAATATAATTGGAAACAATTTTTTCTCCTTCTTTGTAAAGCTGTGATGCTATGTTTTTTGTTGATTCAAAAATGTTTTATTTGGCCTAAAAATAATAAATCAATTTTGGAAAGTATATTTTGAACAAACACCTAAAATCAATTACAGAGCATCACCTAATATCAATCTAAGAGCATGCAATTACCTTTAGCTACAAAATTACACCTATGAGACACTTTAATAGTTAGTTGTAATATAAACAAATTGAAAAAATCTGCTGTTTTTTGAGAGTTAATAACTGCAGTAACTACAGTAAATTAAGATTTAGAAGATGCTCAAAATGAATGATTATTCCTGAGGAGCCGTGTTGAATGACATACTTTATAATTTTTTGCTTTTTATTCACTTGCATTGGAACAAATGATTTACACTAATTATACAAGTTAGAAGAGAAAGGTGATTTTATGAAACTATAATATTGTAGGCTGACGTAATTAATCTATTCTACAACATCTCTTTGGTTAATGGAATTGTTTTCCAATGTGGGGCATACAACCCACCTTATGTACACACCCCACATTATGCATACACATCCCAAGGTGACACCCAACTTGGTGCAGTTTGAAGATTAGAGAGAGACAGACAAGCAAAAAAATATTAAAAATGGTAGCAATCAGGTTAGGTAAAAGGAACTGAGCAAACCTGAAAAAAGATGCATTGTTACGTTGCGTCCCCTTTTCAGAAATTTAAAAAAATATAGTCAGTGTTGTTTACTAAGGCTGGCTAAACACAACACACCCCCCCCCCCCTTCCCACTTAGGCCCAGATTAAACAAGATTTTTGAAAATACATGGGAGTGCTGTGAAAAAGTTTTAAGAGAAATTTAAGCAATACGTGTTATATGTTTTACAAAGGCAAATGTATATGATGGACAGTGACGACCAGCACAAACGGTAAACAACTTCTTCAAATCACTACAGTCTAAACAGGTTTTCATTCTAAAATATAGCCTATACTATAATAAGGGAAGATAAAAATGTTTTAATTATCACATTTTTTTACAAAATAAAATAGCTTTCAATTAAGACATAGATTTGTTTATTCATGCATACAGCACAACTAGCAGCATTTATTAGGAATCCTATCAGTGATCAGCATTATAGATAAGGAACTGATCACAGAAAAGGTACTAGAAGGGAACAACAATTTGAAGGGATGCTAAATGGCTCTTATGGTGGAGCAAATGAGGATTACAAACTACCACAAGAACTGTACCCTTTGGTCAGCCAACCAACTATGAAACAAAAAGCGTGATCTTTACCATGAAAAATAATAAAGCCCCAGGAACCGACCTTATCACTGTGGAACTTATAAAACTAAGTGAAAATGAACTGCATAGACAAATATAGAGCTTCATATCAAGAATTTGGCAGGAAGAAGAGAAATGCCAAATAAAAAGGGGTACTGCGCTCAATTCACATGAGAGGATCTAAACTGGAATGCTCAAATTACAGAGGAATCTTCCTAATTAATGTAACCTACAAAATCATCAACAAATAAATAGCAAGAAAACTGAAAAGGTTTACTGAACATATTCTAGCTGACTATCAATTTTAATTCAGACAGAATAGACCCACCACAGATCATATTTTGACCACCAGATGTTTCCAGAAGAAATGCTAAGAATACAACATCCCCATACACCAATCATATGTGGACTACACAACAGCTTAGACAGGAAATATCTGCAAAGTGCACTATAGAAACTTGGAGTTTCTAACTATAGAAACTTGGAGTTTCTAACAAATTTACCTGGTTTATACATGACGATGGTCACCCCCAAAAAAGATTCAAAGTACAGGAAGAGTACTGAGGAACTTTCATATTAATCAGGGCCACTGAGTCAAGGACACTCACTGGCATGTATCCTATTTAACATCCCTTTAGAAAACGTTATGAGAAACATGCATGTGCGCACCAAATGAACTATCACAAACAACTTCCAGAGAAACATACATGTGAGCACAGGATGAACTATCACAAAAAACGTATCAGAATCTCAACCATCAGGACACCAACCAACTTTAAAAAGCCCAACCAGTGCAGTACCTGGCATATGCAGACAACATAGCTTTACCGGGGAGAAGCAGCATTGATATAATTTAAGCATTCCATGAATTATAAGAGTAACCTCTAAAGGTAAATGAAGCGAATACAAAGTGTATGTTAATGTCACGTATCAGACACACAGGTGACAAAATCAAAGGAAACAAGCACACCAGAGAGAGAGAGAGAGAGAGAGAGAGAGAGAGTGAGTGAGCGAGAGAGACAGATGAAATAATGACAGAGATGAAAGAAAGGATAAAAGCAGGCCATTCTTCTTATTTCTGCCTACACGAGCTACAACTAGGAAGCAGAAATCTCTCAAAGAAAACTATGATGGCCCTATACACAACTTTTATTATCATAAGACCAATGGTAATGCAAAACAGCCAGACAAAAGAAGAGAACCTGTGTAATACCTGGAAAATCCTCAGAAAAATATACAGTCCAGTGTTAGATAATTATGGATATATATATCCCCAGGGGCTCTGGTTGACAAGTTTGTAGTGGCTTTTTGGCTAAAGAGGTGCTGCCCCCTAGCGCTACACTGGGACCCAAACCACCATTATTGCATGAGCCTGTCCTGGCAGACAAAGAGCGTGCATAGTATCTGCCAACTGGAAGTGGAAAATCTGCAGCTGGAAATAAAATGGCAGAAACAGGGTAGGGAGCATGATTACATGTTGCCCTTTAAGGATTCGAGGCATGAGGTGGGTAGTGGCAACTCATGCCAATGGTTCTATTTAAATAGCAGTTAAAGTAGTTGTACCTAGGCAACCGTTTTGTCCCAGCTGCTTTGTAAATTAGTTTCAAGGTAGAAACCCACTGTAGAAATCTGTATCCAACGGCGTCGGGCGTTCCCATGGATATGCAAGGTAAGATTTTAGGATGTAAATACACCATCCCGACTCCTGATGCTGTGAGAGAAGCGTCACCGGCCTACTTGAAGTCCTTATGCTGGGGTGACCTCCACTGGTACTCGATGGAGTGAGTGTGGGCTGGGGCTGTCCTGGCAAAGGGAAATCTCCAACGTTCCGCTTCCCAGCTCGATAACTCAGGCTTGGGGAGTGAGGGTGTGTGTGCTTTGGGGAGGGCATAAAGAGCTAATGTCCTAGCTTGACAGCCCGCTGATGCAATTTCCTAATGAACATTTCCAGTATCGGAACCATCTGTAGTTGCTGCAATTTAAAGGTGCAGGCTGTTTTGGGCAAGAAACCTTGAGAGGATATTAGAGTGTAGAGCAGCAAAAGTGATCTACAGACAGAAGCCAAAGGAGTTAACGGTTCATCCGTCGACCAAGACTGATATGGATTGAGTTGTAAAGGACTAAAATCACCTGGAAGGTGTTAAGTCATGGATCAGCTTAAAAGGGAGGATGTTGTAGAGCATACAAGCAGACCAGGCCCCTATGATGGGCTGTAGCACCTATGATGATGTCTGAATGGAAGGATGTGGTGAAACAGGCCATTTATGAAACATGCCAGGGCCTTACTAATGATCAGCATTAACAAATTGATCTGTTTAACTATCTCTATTTCTCCCATTTAGCGGCATACTTATTATAATTATTTAATTTGAAATTTTGGATGATGTTTAAGAATGATCAACACATAATTAAGTCTAGACATGGCTATAAATAAAAATTCAGCATGTACTGTAGATCCCTATTCAATATTCAAAGACCTATTTACACAAAAAATATTTCAATGGTATAAGTGGGCTTTTGAGTCGGACACAGGTTTTCACCAGGTACATTGATTCTATTATAGAAAACAATAAGATTGTGTTAGTGTGTGAGCATATGACTAATTCTGTTCAGTGTGGTTACGGTATACATATATAGAAATATATATAGGAATACCTCTAGTGTTGTCAGCATGCTAGAAACACTAGGCTGGTCACCATAGGAGAAACGACGACGACAATCCAGGCTCTCCATGATGTACAAGATAAATAATGGGCTGGTCCACTGTTCCCGTATTAAACAGAAACTCGTCCCTCTCCCCCATAGACAGTGACGAGGCCATGACAGGCAATTCAGGCTCATACCAGCAAGAAGCCAGTATAGGAGCTGCTCATTCCTGCCCAAGACAATCAGGGACTGGCACCATCTTTCAAAAGGAACAGTTGAGGCGACAACACTAGACACATTTGTGTCTATTGCCTCAAGCCTTCAAACTCCTAGTGCATAATTTCCTCATCACCATCAGTAACAGAAACATTGCAAATCCCATCTACATGCATAGGAGCCAAAATGATCAATAAATTGATCGTGGGCCCTTAAGATATAGAAGAAGAAGGAGAAAAGTGAAGTGAGTCGCTGTTATAGATAATACTGAATGTTTAATAGTTTTAAGTCTTTTTAATAAGCAATTATTTTTAAGGTTTCGATGAAAACCTTTAAAATAATTTCCCAGCCAAACTGAAAGAGTACACTAATAAGCAGATTACACACTTTTCAGGGGTTTCCTGGCCAAAACTAAGATTGTGGTCGGCTTAAAATCCATTGGGAATAAATTTCCAAGATCCCAATAATGGCAAGTTACCTCAAGATTATTACCCAGTGTGATAAATCAAGCATCAAGTTAAAATGTAAAAAAATAAAAACAAATTTTTTTTTTAAAAATTAGTTGCATGGGTAATGAAAAATAAATAGAATAAAAAGGACTGGATTTACCTGAAGTAAAATGTTGACCAGTCATTGTCCTGGCATGTCATGATTCCTCCTGCACATTCATCATAAGAGCAGCTGTGAATTCTGGCAGTGATGGGGG
>CAXITT010000177.1:238308-293665 GCA_964033795.1 Lymnaea stagnalis | reverse complement strand
AAACCCCCCCCCCCCCCATACAAATAAATAAAATTAGTTATTGGCTTCAAAATAATTCTAGTACTTAAAATGCCCGTTTTATTTTTATGAAAAAAAAAAATGTTAACATTGAATTAAAAACTGATGCTTTCTTTAAACAAGGAAAAGCGGAATTTAACTTCGAAACCGTGTTATTGTTATATTACTAATGAGCCCTTTCATTGTTTTTTTTTATTCATTGAATTGCTTTCAATAAAAAAAAAAGCTTGGAAAATAATTTTTTATCAATAAACACCATTAATATTTTCATGTACAACTGTGATGCAAAATTATTTCATTTTAAAATAAAATATCCTCAGAGTAATGCAACAACATGACCTTCTTCATTTATCATTTGCGTCAATTTAGTATTTAATTCTTTTGTTTGGGATCTAGAACAGGGGTCGGGAACCTTTTTGTCTGAGAAAGCCATGGACACCACATATTTTGAAAAGTAATTATGTGAGAGCCATACATTATGTTTAAAACTAAAAATTCAAGTAAATGTCTGCATTTTGTGTAATTTCAACTCTAAAAATGCAATAATTATGTCTCTTAATTATTTTTAATAACATCCTTATGCTGTTGCTAATCAATAATGAGTATTTCTTGCCATTAATGCGAATTTTTTTTATAATCGAACATTTGTCTGTGAGCCAGATGCAGCCATCAATAGAGCCACATCTGGCTCACGAGCCATAGGTTCCCGACCCCTGCTCTAGAATGTTGCGCTTAAGACAGTTGCTTTCTTTGCCAGTACCTAAGGCCGGCCCTGGTCACAACAACACACTGGAGTGCTCATACTCATGGAGTTACAGTTTGATGAATAAGCCCAGAAAAAAAAAATCCAATCACTCCTCGGCCTTTTGGCTAAGAAGATCAAAGTGTAGTATCTTTTCCCGTCAGGTTACCAAACCTTTTCCAGGAGGAGCAGCTAGGGGGCCGCAAGTCCAATGGACCCGCAAGGGCAGATTTGGATGGAATTACCCTAGTATATCTGTACTTCTGGGGGGGTGATGGGAGGGGGGGGGGGGGGGGGGGCTTTAAAAAAAGTTTGATGAAATTGAGGCGGTTATTGAAGCTCTGCGTGATACTCATGAAAATTGGCACAAAAGGCACAGCACATGGATTAAAATTTCAGTTATCAAGAAGTAGACACTATTAATTATTGTTGGAGCCTTTCTGCACAGCCTCTCTAGATTTCCAAATACAGTTGAAACCACTTATCTTGACCTCCGTTAACTCGCCAACCCTGTTGTGTCGACGTTTTTGAAGTGGAACCGTCAAATTCTCTCTTTTTGTCTCCTTGGTTATTTCGATCATCGGTTATCTCGACGCTTTTTGGCAAACCCCTTATCCGTCGTTGATTTAACCGAGTTCAACTGTAATTGCTCTTACGTGTAGACATTTCTTGCGAGTACCTTTGTTTTATTAAATCTATTATCTTGTTTTAAATAGTTCTGACAAATTTTAAGTTAGTGGGCACTTACATTATGCATTGAAGACTCATTGGTATAAAAAGAAAACCTTTATCACACCACAATGACCACACTCTATCCAAGAAAAGCACTATCCAAATGGTGTGTCCCAGCTTTATTCCGAATCAATAGAAATTTTTACAACTCCAGTTGAAAACAGACAGAAAGGGGAGGGGTGTCAATAAAAAGTTAAAGGTCACATCACATGTACATCTGTTAGCTCTTTGAAATTTATTCTTCTTATTTTAACTCTTTTCTTGTACACGAAACTGATCTCTTGAAATTTTTTAACAAATTACTAGAATTGACCCAGATTTGATTGGTTGATTTCATTTTTTATATAATTTAGACTAATGTTGTGTTACTGAATCCCTTTCGGAACTTGTAATCCAAAATTATTAAAAAGGGGTATTGCAAATATTGTTAACTACTTTATATTATGAATAACTATAAATAAAAAACATGTCTCAAATTTGTGCAGATCAATCGAATATTTTGCTGAAAAAGTGTTTCATTAGAATCAGATTTATGAAGTGGACCCTGCAATCCTTGTGGCTGCAGAGGGCCACGGATATTTAAGGGGACCAAATGTGTGATGCAAAACAAATTTAAACTATCAACTTGTAATGCAGGAGGTGTAAAATCATGGCTGATGGCTCTATTTAGAATACATGTCTTAAAGTGTTTTTTTTTCTCATTTAATAATTTTTACCATTATTATTTTCTGGCACCCTAGATTCCTTATTTCTCTCACACTGATAAATCTCAGATACGCAATACAAGACTTATTAGTTATAAAAAAAAGGCAATACTCTTTTTAAGAACAAAACTGAACTTCAATGTAAAGTTACACAAGTAATAGAAAAACACCGCACTGAGCATGATCAAAAGTATTTACATGTTCATAAAAAGAATACATTCACAGACAAAAGAAGTTTGTTGCCACACTAAATAATTCAGGCATTTATGAAAACAGAAATTTTGAAAACTATTATCAACGCTCATCCCTTCTTTAGGAGACAGTTAAATATACATTAATTTGTAACTGGGTATATTGATTCTGTGATAAACAGAGAAAATCAAAGCTATAATACAAATAGATAATGCTAAACTGAAAGGGGTAACTAAATATTTGTAAATACTTGGATTCCTTAAAAAAAAAAAAATTAATATAACATATATATTTATTATAAATATATATATATAAATATATATATATATAAAATCATTATACTGCTCTATTGAATAGATGCTTATATTTAGGCTAAAAAAAGATCATACAAAATAGAAGAAATTATTTAACACAGTTATTCAGATGGCTGATATTATGCAAGGATCAAGTTAGGCTCCACTTAATATGATATTTTTAGCATCTTGATGAACGGTAAGAAGCATGTTACCAGTCTTGACCATTGAGAAAGAGCAATGTGATTAAACACCATACAATACTGTTATATTAATTTAGCATTGAGCTAGATATGTGTTACACATTGTACAATTACACCTAGGAGAAAATATATAATTATATATATATATTTTATCATTTACTCAAATGTATGGAGCATGAGACAAGTCATTATTTTAACAATACCATAGACATTTTTAAAAGATCTGAAGTTTGTCTTAAAATATGATAATTTTAAATAATTTTTCATGTCATGACTGGATGTCTAAAAGACATGAAAAATTAGTACAAAAATAGAACAAAATTGAATTTGAAAAAAAAAAAAAAATGAATTGTTTCCTTTAAAATAAATAGTTAATGTTTAATGTAATGATTTAGGCTAATACTCAATATATGATAAGCAATAAAAAATATAGGCCTACTTATGAAGGGAGATGATATTCTTTCATCTCTTCATTAACGATGACGTCAACGCGACGTCACGGTCACCCACTTTCAATTACGAAAGACGTCACATCGTCATCATAACAAAAATTTAAGAACTTTTCTGAAATACCCAAGGACGTCACGTCGACGTTAAATTTCAATGCTCTATATTTCCTTATTTTTTATTTTATAGAGAAGAAAAAGCGAATCGGATAGAGAATGAAATATAACGAAAATTTCATTTAAAAAAAAAAAAAAAAAAAAAAAAAAAAAAAAAGGAAAAAAAAAAAAAAAAAAAAAAAAAATTAATTAAAAAAAAAAAAAAAAAAAAAAAAAAAAAAAAAGATTTTTTTGTTGCTGAGTCAGCAAAAATCGATGCCCAAAACCTAAAAAAAAAAAAAAAAAAAATAAAAATAAAAAAAAAAAAAAAAAAAAAAAAAAAAAAAAGATTTTTTTGTTGCTGAGTCAGCAAAAATCGATGCCCAAAACCATGCGGTAATGAAGTGGTTAAAGACCTCATGCCCTCATAGCCAACCCATTTAACCTAACGGAATATATATAAGAAGCATGGAACCTTTCAGGAAGGCAAGTAGATTGGTAATATTTTGTTTGAATATATAGAAATTGGCCAATTTAACATTAATGTAAAAAATCCTTTCTAAATCAACTATTTTATGCAGCAATTTAAAATTAAAAGGTTGCATTGGTTTTTATTTTTAAATGAAATATTTAGCTATTTACTTCTGAAATTCAAATAATTTTTTTTTTAAAAAGGGTATTGATTGTGATTAATACAATTTATTTTAATGATATCATGCTACTTGATCACACAATCACAGTCAGCAGCAAAATATCATTCTAGCTTAATGAACATGATGTTTGCTTTATACTTTCCGCTATGAATTTCATTAAAAATTACATTGGTTTAATTAAACATTAGTAGTTTTACCCCTTTCTTTTACCATTCAGAATATTGTCTATGTGGTCTACATAAAATTGTAGGAGTACAAAATTTAGGAAGTACAGAATAAAATTAATGCTTATGAGTGGTATTAAATTGAAAAATTTAAAAAAAATGAACACAAAATATTTGCTCTTTCAAAAAAAAAAAAAAAAAAATCAAAACATGAGAGCATTCATTGAAGCAAGTTATTTGATGTTACAATAATGAATTACAGCCGAGTAAGTTTACACAATCACTAAAGCCATCTTAAAAAAACTTACAGGAAAATTTCATTTGTAACAATTTAACCTCATCCCTTTTATGAGTATGTTTAGGACATAAAAGCTGCAGGAGTTAACAGGTAAGGCAAACCCCTTTCCTCAAAACAAAAAAACTGTGAGCTTTGATGAATCTGATAAAAAGAAAACCAATCTTAATAAACATGAGACTGCAAAATAATTTTACAAAGCACATACCTCTTTATCCACTGGCACACAAGTGACAATAATATTATTTACAAGCACAGTTTCAGCACACATTAGTAAACAATTTTAAAATATAGACTCAATAATATAAAAACATTTAATAAGCAGGGAAAACTGAAAACGAAATACACAGTAAAATCCCTTCTAGATAATGGAAATAAATCAATATATTTTTATATATATATATTTAAGGATAATGATGATAGAAAATATTCAACTTTAAAAACCCGAAATCATTTAACTACTTATTGTAAAGAAATTGAGCAGGAAACAAATTAATATTTGTAAAAATTAATAATGATTATAATAGGCCAATAGCACATGAATTCACATTGTTGATACTCTATTTTTATCTCTGCTAAAAACCAAAAACAGATTTCATGTAGTCTAAAAGGTGTAAGTATTATTCAACAATTGCTTTCCATTAAATTTAGGGATTTCTTTTATCCAATCATTGTTATATTGATAAGATTTTTTTACTAAGTATGGAGTGCTTGTGCTATAATAAAGGAAGAAATATCTGGTGCAAAGCAATGGGTTTTTTTGTGTGCAGGTAATAGTTAACTCATCAAAAGATAATTCTTGTTTTTTTTTTCTTACAGATTTTTTAGTACATTAATATTAAAATGATAAGATGCAGCAAATCCTATCAATATAATTTGTATGGCTGTCTCCTATCATTGAACTCATTAATTATTATGAATTGTATTGCAAATACAAACTTTAAAATGACCATTTTCTTCTTTCTGCAACAAAGTTTAAGTGAATGCTACTTTACTAAATTTAAAAAAAATAAATCTTTCTTTGAAGCAGAAAATATGAAATTTGATCATAGTGAAAGTGGATAATTAAAAAACGACAACTTTAAATTATTTTTTTTTTTTTACATACAGATATTAGATTTAAGTTTCAAATATTACAGAAAAGAATGTTAAAAAGAAAAGTGTCTGGAAATCAAGCACTTGCAAGTTTTATTTTTTCCAGAGCTTTGAGACATGTTTTCCACATTTTTTTTAGTGCAAAAACTATTTTAAAATCTTGTTAATACTTCAATAGCCTGCTCATTACTCATTAAATAAGATTATTGAATTTAAAAAATCCCTGTTCATACTGCATTTTCTTCATTAAATATTGTTAAAGAAAATGTGAAAATATCAACTGAAGTAAAAATAACTTCAATCTCTAGAAAACTGTAACATAGCCTACAAACATTATTTAAAATAACAAAAATATTTATATATGCCCACAAGAAACATTTTTAACTGTCAAAATATATATCTCTTTCTCATTTAAAGATTTAACTATCAGTCATTTCTTGTCAATATTTAAAAAAAACACATGAGTCAATTAATGGGCGCCAGTACACATAGTCTATTTACCTGTCAATGAATATAAATGAGACATTAAGTGCTGGACATATATGTAGCAAAATAGATTAACATTATGTACATGTTAGAAATTCTTGTACAAAAAGGAATGTAGAAATTAGTGTTACAAGAATTCATTAAATTACAGCAAGAGAATTATGCATGAAGTTACACACCTATGTTTTCTCATTGTTCAAAATGCAATGTCTTTTTTTTTATTATGCCACTTTTAAGCAGGTTTAAAAAAAATAAGCCTAAGTATTTTAATTTCAACAAATCTTTTGTTTATTTCCATCTAAATGTTTATACATGCTAAAAATAAAAGACATACATAATGCTAGTTCTTATAATCATTTTTAACCATTTGAGACTAGTAGCTGTCATATTTTGATTCATTTTTAAAGATGAAATCAATAAACTTGTGCACTTACTATTTTCAAGTTTTACAAAGGTCAAGGTGTCATGTCATTTATTAGTCACTTAATGAATGAACATTGTACTAACCATTGTTTTTGTTTATTTACTTGTGAATAAAGCACAAGTTTAAAGTCCAGGCACTTGTTTTCTTGAATTATATGTAGTTAAACTATCACAGCAAAGCCTGTGAGTGGTAGCCAATAAAATCAGGTTAATTTAATCTTCTTCACAAATGAACAGACCTAGCTAACTATTATTATTACTAGTATATAAAAATAAAAAAAATTCAAAAAATTTTCTCACTTTCAAACCCCACTATATTTTTTTTACTTTCTTTTACTTTTAAAAATATTTTTTTAAATAGAATTTTCAGAAATAAAGTTATGTGACCCAAAATTATAATCAGATGAATCATGATAATCATCTAGGTTTGAAAAAAATAATTTCAAACAAAGATTTGAGAGCCTTTTCCAAACACAACAGTTAGTGTGTCAGCATCCATTCTTGAGAGGAAAAAAATGAACTAATACCAAATCACTTTGATTTGTATAACTGTATTAGCCCATAGTTAAAAAAAAAGTCAAACTGATTATCAATGCTGCAATGATATGATAATATGAGGCTGGAAAAGGTCAACATTTATGCAACATCTTACATAGGGTATTTCAATGCTAGATTTTTTGTAATTATTTTTTTATGCCAGTGCTTGGTAAAGCAAGAATGGAAATATTATCTTAGTTCATTACTTACATTCAGTGTCATAAAAATATTGTTAAAAAAATCACCCCAGCATGTCAAATGAATATAATTTTTAAATTAAGTTTTCACGCTCAATCAAAAAATAAATTTAAAAATTATTTTGCTCACCCCATAACTAAGAAATTTACACTATATAATAAATTGTTTGCCAGTGGCCACTGAAAGTAAAGATATTAATTTTACATTAATTAAAATGAGGTATGGTTTTTTAAAACTACTTTTCTGGAAAGGACAAATTATGTCCTTGACTTCATTTCATTTGATGTTCTTTAAATTATTTTATAAACATTTAAATCAGACCATCTCCTTATCATTAGTTACATTTTAGACTTTCAGATTGCTTGACTTATAATGCTAAAAAATCCTTCATACCAACTCTAGCTCTTCATGATAATCAGATATCTAATTGCTCAATGATCACTCCAAAAATAAAGCTTGTTTGACAAAAATAATTTTTTTTTTTTCAAAGCAAAAGCTTATTTAAAGAATTGCTTTGATAAAAAGCACATGAGGCTTTTGTATTAAAATGTAAAATTATAATTTATTATACTTGCTCTATTTCTAGAAATGAAAGGTCTACCAGTGTTAAAATGAGTGACATATTTAAAATATGCTATTTTTTTTCTTTTTAATTTTTAATCCCGACTAAGTTAAAGAAAAAATATTTGGGAGAATGCAATCAAGTGATAAAGCTGGCATCTTACGCAGTGGTTTACAGACCCCTAACACTAGGGTTCACAGACCCCATAAGGGGGTCATATTCAGCCATCGGTGGAGTCTTTAGAAAAAAACATTATGCATAAACAACTATTCTCCCTATTCTCCACTAAAATTTAAAATTCAGGAATTTATTTCCTTTACCGAACTACTGGTTTAGGGCCATAGCCACACAGGCGTAATAATAGTGGTTCACAGCATCAAAAATACTTTTCAGACCTAAAGAAATCAAGTAGAAATTAATTTAAGAAAATTTTAAAAACTGGAAAAAATTTCTTTCAGGCTTTGTTTACATTGAGGGAAATATGTTTAGAAGAGCAAGGCAGCACCTAATTACAATAATAGCATGGTGTTAAAAAAAAACCTGTATATCCAATTTATGAAGTCATGGAAATCCACATGTTGGTTCTGCAATAGTTAGTATCTCACTACTAGCGGAATGTCCCAAAGCTCGAGAGTAAAATATTTCTTTTTTTTTTTTGTGTAAGTGCCAGCACCACAAGTGTAACTGGGTGGGTGGAGGAGAACCAACCTAAAGTTAAGGCACAAATTGCCTTGTTGATGATTTACACTTGGGCTTCACATAAATTAATGTACAAATCACTATCATAAGACACTGTGGCTGTGGACTCTTTCTCTTGGCTCGGTGGATCAAACAGATCAATCCTCACATCATTCTTCTTACTCTTCTTCCCCTCCAGCTTCCCATAGCTTCTGTCCCCATTATCTTTACTGCTGGATTTATCTGTGTTGTTTGAAAAGGTGCTGTCTGAAGGCCCATCCGTCATGGACTCAGAGTAGTCAGCTTTGGTGACACTTAGCTCCACTTGGTTGGATGTGCTGCCACCAGCTCCACCTTTCTTTGAAAATTCCCCAGTGGAGCCATTACTCTTGATGCCATCTTTTTCTTCTGTGATTTTTGTGAGGACGGCCTGTTTAGGTTTATCCCTTTCTTTGTGCTGGACAAAACATTGTAGCTGGACTCGCACGCCCCCTCCATCACTTTTGCTGTTAGAGCTGTTTGTGCTGTGCTTGCTGAGTTTAATGGGGGTGTGCCCATTGTGAGTCATGATGTTGTGTTTGCCACTTGGACAGCCTTCAGAGAAATCAATGTCTAGGAGGGCAGCAGCCTCAGTTATGTGAGCAGGATACTGGCAGCTGCTGTGTTTCTGAAGAACTTCATGATTGGACGGGTGTCGCTCAAAGAATGGCATGGCATAAAACAAGAGACCTCCCACCATCATTGCCACACCTGCTAGTATGTAGCCAGCGACCTTTGACTCATAGCTCTCATTCAAATATGCTGAGGATGAAAATAAGCTAAAATTTATAAAAAGAATAATTCTTTAAAACTGTATAATACTTAAAAGAGCCATGTACAAATTATTTTAAGCTATCAACACATTTGTGTAAGGTTTGTCCAACAGACAACCACCTATGTTCTGGCAGAGATCAAGAAAATTATTGTGTTAAGAGCTGGAGAATTATAACAATTCATGAGCTGCAGCTTAAATTGCAAATGGAAATATACAACAGCTTATTTCTTTTAAAATATTTTTTTTTGGTTACAGATTGTAGTATCTACAGAGTATTTATCTGATTTTCTTAGAGTAACAAAGAGAAACAGTCTTTCCTAGACTTAATTTGTTAATAATTGTACAAAACAGTGATTAGACGAATGTTTTATTTTGGCATATAATGTAAGGCTGTGATTATTCACACCCAGGTTTAAAAAGTAAGAGGTTGGGATTAAAAAACTATTTAAAATATTATTGTTGGGTTTGTAAGACAAAATGAGGTCTCAAATGAAAGATAATTGAATGGTAAACTTACTTCTTTGGTTTAACTAAAATAAATTACCACTAATGGGACCCATGTCCGAATGGCGGCGCTGAGTGTCCGGGTCCTTTTTGACTAAATGCTATTCGGATGTCATTTGTGGTAGTTTATTTTAGTTTAACTGAAGAATTAAGTTTACAAACATATAGTCCATTCAATTATCTTTCATTTGATACCTCATTTTGTCTTACAAACCCAACAATAATATTTTAAATAGTTTTTTAATCCCAACCTCTCACTTCTGGTACCCGGGTGCGAATAGCCACTTCGATCAGGTATAGGAATGGTACACAAAACAGCACTGAACAAGGCATGGAGAATCATTGCATGTTATCTACCAACCTGCAGCAGGTGCACCAAATAACATTGGGAAACTGTTAGCAGCACACAGAAAGCTCCACGCTCTTTCCATCAGCTTAGTTTTTACTAGTTCATAAACATAGGTCTTTAGGCTGCAAATAAATTTTAACACAATCCATGATTAAACTGTGATATTTTATTCACAAATATGACACAATGAATTAGTAAAGGGACCTACCACCCAGATATATTTAAAAAAAAAGTTTTTTTCATTGGGTAAAGAAAACCCATCAAAAATATGATTTTCGATTAAATTCATTATAATTTTAACAAAGACATATTTTTTCAGATTAATGAAATTGTAACCTACTATATGCAGAGGCTCTTAACCTTTTTGCAGTGCACACCCTTTCTTGATTTCAAAACATTTCCCTCAAACTGCCATGTCAATTTCAAAACTTATTTTCCTACATCCTTCAAAATAAAAATGCAAATAAAACTGGATTTTCTGGCTCTTCTTGCAGCACCTTACACCACCCCTAGTGGGTATATGCACCTTTCCTTAATGGGCATAAAAATTCATGGTTCAATTTTTGTTAATTTTTAAATCATGTCATTTATTATGCTTCTATTTTATTTCATTTTTCAAAACCTACTGTGCTGAATAATTTCATTATAGAATTATTTAAACTAAAAATTCCCTTTAACAAACTTACTAGAAGTTTAATTAATTTCATTTCAATATCGTTTGTGTTTTTCACTATTAAAAATGATGCTGTTTACATATTTATAAAAGATTACCAAATGCAGTCAGTCCTCTCACCCCACAAAAAAGTAGGTGATCCCAGTCATAATTTTTGGGATGATGGCAGGGGCAAGGGAGCCTTGTAATAGGAGGAACCGCTAGATGATCAAAACCATCCATAAAATTACTATATTTTCAGATACACATTTATTTTAAGAATTTTGATTTTCTGGTAATACGTTCAACCAATAAATATTATAGATAAATGGTTGCATGTTTTATAAATATATCCTAGCAATAAAGAAATCATTATCACATCATAATGATTTTACTTGTTTTTGTTATCAAGCTACAATCAATTTTTTATTCCTAAGTTTTATTGGAATCATATATTGCATGAAGATTGATTAGTTACTGGGTGAATAGTTCCTTGATAACATATAATTTAGCACCACTTGGGTGGTTATTTCCTATTTGCTAATGTTGCTCTTATTACTTCTCTTCATTATGCAAATCATCGTCTACTGTCATTTATTTACAAATTTTAACATAATTACATATAGGCCTATATATATATATTTAAGAATGAGCTAAGGTTATATATAATAATATAACACTAAAAAACCCCAATCTATTCAAATATGTTCGGGTACTTAAAAACAATGATAGGGATTTTCCATTATTTTTTGGATATCAAATCAATTTTAATATGATAAAAATAAAATATATCTGATAATACTTAGACATATAAAAAAGTATTATTATTATAAATACGTTAAAATAATGTTTTTAATGATTTTATCCGAATTTGAAAGTTAAGATTCCCGTATTCTTTATAATGTCAGAAAATTATCATCTAAGTATTACTATAATTAATTTATAATAACATTTAACGGGAAAACCAAAAATCGTTTGTTTAATTTTATTGCTTTGTTAATATTGCAAAATTAAATTTAAATGAAGTCTTCAAATAATATCAACTTAAAATTTTTGATTGAACTTAAAGAAAGAAAAAGAAGAATACTCTTATGAAAACTTAATTGAAATTTGCAAATTATAAGCTTTAAATTTCCTTCAGTTAATAAACGCGTTTGACAAACCTGACAATGTTTCCCCCCTTTATTAAAAGAAATTTAATAAATATCATTGATTGCTTTTTAAATTGTTAACACGCCATACCAAATTTTAGTTTTGTATTTTTAACTTTTAGTAAGTTTTAATTATTTTTTATTCCAAAATTGTCCTTTTATCAATTCTATAAAATATAAAAAACTTAACATGCAAAAATATTTTAAATGAAAAAATACAGTTTAAGCCATTAAGGGCAATGAAAATTCATAGCCAAATACAACTCACTAATGCACTTATCACTCATCTAAATAAGAACAAACCATATAAAGTTGTTAATGGTTCATTTTGATATCAATACCTCAAAATTCAATGTTACAAATTTGAACTTTGATATAGATCTTGATGTTAAAATAAATAGCTAAAATCTTTCAATTTACAGCATTGTGTCAAACTATTTTTTTAGACTATGTAAAACAGTGCATGGTAAAAGTGTGTAAGGGCTGTAAAATTTTAATAAAGATCATAATGATGGAGTGAATTTGATAAATTCAACACTCTGACAAACTTTTGATTAAATAAACACAACAAATATTAAGTTTGTCAGAGATTAGTAGATTTGTTTAATATAATTAATTACAGTTGGATAAATTTATTGTGGCAATGTGCCACTATTTGCAACTGCTTTTAGGTAACATTTTATATGCGGCAGTATGGAACAGATAGGAATAAGAGAATCCACTCTCATAGTCATAGTGTGACTGCTATGGGTAACCCCAAGCACGGACACATCCATGGTCATTTAAAGTAACACACAGCTGTGTACTAGCCTTAAATTTTATGTCGGCTATTTACACGGGGGAATAACCATCCCTGCCCCGGGGTTGACCCATGGTCACCTCGGGACGCGGGTTCCCAAAGACTGTGTGGAGGGGGGGGGGCGAACTGGGACTTGGAGTGTGTACATTTTTTAGATTGTGTTGTGGAACGGATGCGTCGGGTCGGTGGCAGGTGTGAGAGATTTTCCTGTCGGCTCTGTCAATGGATTGTACCTTACATTAAAAAGCTATAGTTCTCAGACCTGATTGTTTTATTGTGATTTTATTTAAACTGTAAGCTACGTCACCACTCGGCTACATTATTAAAAAGTCATAGCTTACCTGTAGTAATAACTCCCACAGCAGATGCCATAGGCCCAGGCATACAATGCATGAGAGCTCTCATCAGTTGCCATTAGTAGTAGCAGTGTGAACAGGCCACACAGAATGGCAGACGTCTGGCACAGATGTCTTCTGATTAAATGTTTAAAAATATTCAATTTTAATATATAAATAAGTAGTAGCACATAAATTAGGCTTCAAATTAATTGGAGTTTTTTAATACAGCTTGTCATGGTTCTAAATTTTTCTAAAATATTCAGATTTGTAAGAACTCGTAATATGAATGATCTAAACAAATGCTTATTTAAAAACAATATTTCCCTGTCATTACTAATAATATTAACAATGACGGAAATGTTGAAATTCAAACAATAAATTTTAGTCACAAATCTAATATTAAATTCATATTCTTATGATTTTTGTATTTTTTTAACCATGAAAATACATGACATAAGACTGTTAGAAAACAAGTTACAATATTAGCTGACAAAATTATTCCTAAAGATGTGATAAAAAAATTCTTGTTCTTGAAACTATTTAAAAGCAAGAATCGTAAAGTTTAAAGATAAAGTAAAAAAAGTTCTCAGATAATTAGTAATTTATGCATTTTTTCATCATGCTAATCCATTTATAGAGAGATCATACTTTTTTTTACTAAGGATGCCTAGGATGATTCATCCTTAATCAGATATGGTAATTTCTTGTTTAATATGTTTGCCCTTTGAGAAGATAGATTTACAAGGGGTTTAAAATAAATAAACCTTTGTAAAGTGAGTGCTATAATAATGTCTGTAGTGATGACAGTAAGCCATCATGGTAAATGAGGGAAACCTTTCATATAAATCTATCACTGGCTATCCTTCTCATATGCTCCACTTGATTTATAGCACAAATTGCTATTCCTATACACTCCCCTTGATATGTAGCATTCTCCTTGATCTGTAGCACTACCCTTGATGCAGAACGCTCACCTTGATGTCTAGCACTCACCTTGATATGTAGCAATCACCTTGATATGTAGCATTCTTCTTCTTCTTATCTTTGAGGGGCCCACGATCAATTTGTTGATCATTCTCGCTCCTGGTTTAAATTCAGAGTTTGCATTATCTTAGATGGGTTGCCGTCCAAGGCTAACGAGTCCCATCCACCAGGGGTGCTTGGGATGTTGGGTTTTGTGGGGATTGAACTCCAGGCCACCCACTATTTGGTTTGAGACAGTTTAGACTGCTCGGCCACCCAGCATTCAAACTGATATGTAGCATTCAAATTGATGTGTACCACTCACCTTAATATTTAATACTCATTGCCATTGCTATGCACCTGCCTTGATTTGTAACACCCACCTTGATATGTAACACTCGTTGCTATTCCTGATGGTGATGTAGCCAAGTCCAATACAACCAACCACGAACCCCATGCCCAGGTAAACACTGAGAAGGAACAGCCTCTCTGGATCCTGGTTGTGCTCCTGGGCTGTTCTGACCTTTTCATTTCAAGAAATTCAGGTGGTTAGTTTTAGTTTCACCCCCGCCCCCCAACCCAATCCCATCCCTACCACAAAACCCCATTAAAAAAGATGATTTTTATTTCTATGGTGTTTAATTATTTCAAATATTCACGTTCACTCAGAAGTTTAGGATTTACCTGAAAATTTGCAGCTTATTGCTGCTATAAATTATAGCTTTATTTGTTGCCCTCTACATTACAATGGTGCTAAATTTTGTTATGGAAGAAGCNGGAAAAAAAAAAAAAATTTTTTTTTTTTTTAAAAAATAAAAAAAAAAACCGTAAAAAAATTTTTCCCCCCCCCCCCCCCCCCAGTCACAAATTCTCGGACACACACCCCCCCCTTGAGCGTGATGTAATTTGCGAAAGACCCCTAAGATGAAACCTAAAGAACTGCTCAGCACTGAACAATGACAAACAAAAGATTGGCCTCTGTGCTACATTCCTACCTGAATCTCCTTCTGAACCTCCGCCTTGCAGCCAGCAATGGAGAAAAATCCAAGTATTAGTTACAAGTACACAACACAGACACAACACGTTCAAAAAGCTAAGTATAAAGCGCTAAGTAATACCTCTGCTGTTATTGCTGTGAAGCACTATCCGATAGATTCAGGTTCCAAAACCAATAATGTAATAAATTATTAGTCCATTATTAACTGACACCATGCATTAGTAATGGTAAATTCTACTTTAATTTATACGAAAGTAATACTCTCTGATCTATAAAATAGCCATTACCAGGAAATTGATCACAATAACAAGATTCATATAGTGTACGTGATTTAAGTCTTCCAATACAGCAGTGATCTTGCATACAAATAAATAAATACATTTTAAGTATTTTTTTTTAAGGCTGGGACTATTCGCACCCGGGTACCAGAAGTGAGAGGTTGGGATTAAAAAACTATTTAAAATATTATTGTTGGGTTTGTAAGACAAAATGAGGTATCAAATGAAAGATAATTGAATGGACTATATGTCTGTAAACTTAATTCTTCAGTTTAACTAAAATAAACAACGAAATATGACATCCGATTAACATTTAGTCAAAATGGCCCCGGACATGCAACGCCACCATTCGCACCTGGGTCCCATTAGACTCAATGCTATTCGAATGTCATTTGTCGTAGTTTATTTTAGTTAAACTGAAGAAGTAAGTTTACAAACATATAGTCCATTCAATTATCTTTCATTTGATACCTCATTTTGTCTTACAAACCCAACAATAATATTTTAAATAGTTTTTTAATCCCAACCTCTCACTTCTGGTACCCGGGTGCGAATAGCCACTTCGTTTTTTTTTTAAATTTAGAAAAAGAGGTGAATACTTAAATGAAGTCAGTTTGAACAATTTGCTAGTTCTATCTCAATTCTTAATTTAAAATTTGTAACAGATGATTTAAAACTTGCACTGGTTTATCTAAACTCATTTCAATTACTTTATGAATAAAAAATCATGCAGTATATATATAGTTCCTCAATATATTTTAATGTTAGATGATAATGTAATTGCCCATTCTTTGACTAAAAGTTTTGGCCTGCCTAATCCTATTGTCTTCTAGAGTGTTAGTATTGTTTAATACCATAGAGAAATTATACACAACACTGGCCTCAGCTAAATAAAAGTCTAAATAACATAATTAGAGATTTGTTGGATATAATGTTATGGGTAGTTTTAGCATATTTCATTCATCTATATGTAGTACATAATAAAAATTCAAGGCAAGCCTCTCCAGAGTAGAGGGGTAGGGTATATAATATTGAAAGATATTGCATGAGAAGGGAATTATTAATCTTGACACAGCCAATGGAGGTACAGATTCAGAAAAATATGTAAGAGCAATTTAGATGAGATCTCAGTAATTTTATTGTTTACCATTTTAAATATTTTTTTGGTTTTCATTAAAACACAAAAAGCAGATTTCAATTAAAGGAATGGCAAAGAGATTTTATTTTAGCAGTATCAAAATAAACTTGACATAAAAATACTAAATGAAATGTTGTAAATGGAGAGATTTTATGACTTAAGTATCACTTAAGTAACAATCCGGACATTTTTCTAAGTGGGCACAGCATTACTTTTATTCATTGTTTTTTTTAAATTTTTATACACACAATGAGTGCCTTAAAATTTTATTTGTTTAAAAATGTAACTCCAAAAAATAATACTATGTATATCAATTAAGGTCCATTCTTAATTTTAAAAATAGTATTTTCTCCTGAGATTGCAATAACGTAGGACTAGGACCCAGTCCACTTTAGGAAACATAAGTCATAAAGTTATATATTTAAGACTACAGCAGCAAGACATAACTCCTTTTTTAAGGTATAGCATTCACAAACATTGTTCCAAAAAGAAATAATGAGAAAAGTGGCTAATGCTGCAAGAAATAACCTTCCCCTCAAAAAGACATGCAACAAACTCATAGAGATAAAATGAGGCCAGAAACCTTTGCAGGGCTGAGGAACAAAATAATTAAAATGAGGAAGAAAAAAATTATAAAGAAAAATCTACCAGAGCTTTAGAAATATATTTATTTTCCCCAGAAAAATGATACCTTATAAATAGCATTCACACGTTCCTGTGAAACATAAAATCATTCCCATGTTAAATAGAACACAGAGCTATAGTTAAAATTAGAGAAAAGGATAACATAAAAATTCATATCGGATGTCTTTACTATTCCCAAATTGTCCCAAGGAACCCTCGGTTGTAGGAGGAATCCTATCTTCAAGGAAGGAAATGAATCATCCAGGACCTTCTTTTTGTGGTTAAGGGGAAGTGCCTCCCAAGTTGCTGAGCAGGTTTTTGCACCCCCCTATTTATATTTTGGTAAGGATTGTGGACATCAGGGAGGAAATGCACTATATATATATATATATATTCATGACGGTTTAGAATTGTTTGGGAAACAATAGGAACTCAACATCAATAGGTTCTTCTTCATACAGAAGTTAAAAAACTTTCAAAAGGAGCTTGATGGCAGTGGCTTTCAATTAAGGCATTTTAGATTAGGTGACACCTTTTTTAATAGGAGATTCCCCAAATTTGCTGAGTTACCAAACTTTTACCTAAGGTAAAAAAATAAGCTTTATGTCTTTCTTTGGATAGAAACATTTAATTCGACAAAAGCAAATAATAAATTTGAGGGCATATTTCTTAACAAGTCTTGATAAAAATGCCACTCAAAAGAATTTTGTAACCAAGAAATTTTACTTCCTAATAGTTCTCATTATAATCCTTTATTGTGACAACCGATTCCCATTTGTTTTTCCTTTTACGTTTTAAAACTAAAAAAAATAAGTTGTAATAAAAAACAATGGTTACACAATAGTACATGCACTTATCACAGGTTAAATGAAGTCTCAAAATACCCTTATGCTTGTAAAAATTAAAACGCTTCTAAAACCAACAATGTATTGTTGATACCCACATTTTAATTTTATGTTAGTATTGTTAGTGAAAAAAAAAAATTAAAAAAAAAAATGAATGTAGCACCAGTTAGTGATTAATTTTTTTTAATGTTTTTCAATCCATAGGATTATATGTATAGGGTTTAGGTATTTTATATTTATATATATAATATATATATATATTTTTTTTTAATGTTTTTCAATACATATAATTATATGTATAGGGTTTATATATTTTATATTTATATATATAATATATATATATATATATATATATATATATATATATATATATATTAATAAAATGCAAACTCTAACCTTATTTGAATCCATTTCCTCTGATGACAGTGTCCCAGCGTCTTCTCGTAACACATAAGTTTGGATTATTCTGCCACATTAAAAAACAAGTAAAAATTGAATGAAAGAGGATTTTAATTTTTGGAATTTCCCACACCTCAGTTCTTTTTCTATTTTTCATTTATTTTATATCAATCCAATATATTAACAGTACAGTTTGAATTTTCTAAAACTTGAATAGTTAATCATTTTATTAAGAGATGACAAGAAAATTAATCTGATCATTATTTTTATTTACACATCCAAATGCTAGTGATACCTTTTTATGGCTGCAACATTACTTAATTCAATTGAATATAACAAAAAATAAATGTAAATATTTAAGATAAGCTGAAAGAAAAAATAGTATAATAATTATTAAAGAATATTATATAAAATGACTATTTATTTAATAATTATTTTGGCTTATTAAAGGAAAAATAACTAATCCTATTTACATGAGGCCAAGTTATATGTTGGAAACCATTCTTTACTTATGCAAACAACCCATTTGCAAGACAGTAATTTTCTGACAGTTCACTCTACACATGTAATTAAACTAACAGAGATTTCTCTACAAAAGAAATATAATAATATATTAACCTCAATACTTCGATTTTGAATTTACTATCAGACACAAATAAAACAATGCTCTTTAAAGAGATGTGTGACCCATATGTAAATAAAAAGTAACTTTTAACTTAATGAAGACTGAAGCTGTTAACCCATTCACTACTATTACATTGCAACAAAATGCAACATACCCCACTCAATACTAATGCGACCCAATGTGTCATATTCCCTAGCAACGTACACATACCAGTCAGTCTCACAAGATGTGTTTTGTTTTCATACGAATAGCATTTGGATACTTAAAAAGTAGGAAATTAAGGGATTTTTTTTTTTTAAGGGATGCTTTTATCTTTTTCGGTTTGTGAGCTACAAGTTGTAAAGTTGGACTAATATTAGTGAATCTGTGATTGTGTTGTATGAAAATTTATTGCTATGGTATTTTAGTTTGATTGCTGGTTCATTGTCTAATTACAGATTCAACAATAATAACGGCAATGAAGATGAGTCAGATACTGAGAATGTGAGGCTACTTTGAAGAATGATATAAATACATTGTCACTGGGTGTTAGTCAGACAATGTGACCACTGTTACTAATCAGATTGAAAGATTTACATAGATTGAATAGCTTTCCTATTTAATAGCAGTACAGCAAATTATTTCAGACTGTTTATGACTAATGGAAATGAAATGGTGCAGCTTTATGCCATGGCATGATGGAAACAGATATCTAATATGCCATACAGCTGTCAGCAAATGTTAAGACCCATACTTGGCAGAAAATGTTGATGTTACCAGTGTTATTACACTGCTAATAACAAGATGGACAGTGGCAGAACCAGGGAAACAACTGGCTGCGCACAGGTTTAAAGGGTTACTAATTTGCCAAATTTCATGAGACCCAAAAATCATCGCAAACCTAAAATGCTGCAGAGATTTTAAAAACTATGAATATATTGCTTTGCAGCAAAAAGAATAGTATATAAAACTATACATTTTTTATAAATGTCATTCATTTTTCTCTCTGTCAATACTTGTTTTATAAAATTGCATGTTGTTTAGTGGTTCAAACAAATATTTTTTTAACATTCGAGCGCTTGCAATTAAGAGTTATCTCTTTTAGCTTAGCATTCCATGGGGTGTTTCGGAGTAATGAGGTTAGCAGCTAATGTGTTAGTGTAAATTAAATTGTTACCGGAGGAGAGAAATGGGGCTGAATGATGGTTTTCACGGGTTATTAGCATTGTAAGCTAAGCTGTGATCTATCATAGGATATTATTTCAATTCATCTGTATAATGCATTTAACTGAATACTAACTTGTTTTTCTTCTTGATCTCCTCCAATAACTGCTGGATATGCTCTCCTAAGAACTCCAACTTTTCATTCTTCCGAGCATGAGCCTTTTGTAGACGGACTATCCTTTCTATCAAAACTTGTTTGTCAACTTCAACTTGTTCAGTGATAACACGGAATTCCTGGAAATTTTTTTCTTTCTTTATGGTTTTCTTAAATTATCCTTAATTTTTCGAGTATATAAATAGTTATGAGAAAATACTATCATTTACTTAATTTCACAGTTGATAGTGATAAATAAATTACAGAAAGAGAATGTTCAGAAGTTTTACAGCATCTTATCTATTTTCTTTAAGTTTTGGACTTATTGGGTTACCTGGACAGGTGCCTGGTGAGCTGTTTGTGAATGTTGAGAGTTGTCAACAGAGTTGAGGCTGCCATTTGAATTGGTACGTGATCCCATACTGCAGGCATCACCTTTACCCTCCTGAGATTCAAGTTTCCTCCTAACTTGTTGCAGCTGCCGAGTTAGGTCCTAAACAGAGAAATTACATAACATATTGAAACGTGTGTTGACAGATTAAATGCAGCAACTTAAATGCTGGACAAATATTTCATTGCATGCATTGCATAATTGGTTGCAATAATAATACAGAAAAGTGAAACAAATTCACTTCCCAAAACAACAATTTTAATAATTTGTGCTGTGTACCTTTATATTGTTGGCATGTCTGCGCTTTAGTGTTTTACTATTGTCCATTTCATCTTCCCATTTCTGTTTGTAATCACTGCCTGAAACATTGAAATTTTAGAAATGTTTCAGTCAACCTCAAGCTTTCAAATGATGTTGTATCTAGTTCAGCAATGATAAAAATATCTCAATTACTGTATAAATTAAGTTGATAGTTCATTTTCCCGGAAGCATTTCTGGGGTCCACCCTACAATGATTCGGAAATTTAAAATGTATTAGGTTCCAAATCAATAAATTCTTCCCTTTTAAAAAAAAATATTTCTTTTAAGGGTTATATACCATGCCTACATTACAGATTAAGGACTATCACACAATTGAATAATAATAGCAGGTAGCCTAGAAACATCATAATTTATACTACATGAAAATTATTGGGATGTATCAACATGTGTATCTGACAACAGATATAACACTAACTTTTGCCATAAGCTTGTTATGTAATAGTCCTGTATAAGGGGGAAAATGCAGACAGGGAATATTTGATTTGGAGACTTGTCCCAGATAAGAATGATCACTTTCATCTAAATATACTGTATTTACTATATCATATAATGTATTAAATAATCACTCACATTCCTTGATTTGTTCAGCGAGTGATGCACTCATTCTATCCAATTCCTCTTGCTTTTTACTTTTTTCAAAATGATATTTTTCAGTCTGATGTATGAAAAGTGGAAAAATAAAGAAACATTTTATTACAAATGTGATTTTTAAGATATTATTATTTCAGGGAAATGAAATAATAGACACAAAACTCACCTTCCCACTTTAATTTTATACCTACCAAATTTTTCACCGTAGTATCCAACTCCTGTAATTGCATTTTCAGTTGTTCAACTTCAGTACTAAGAGTAGAAGCCTGAGAATGGAATGCATATGCAATGAATTCCTATAGCTAGTTCCACTTAATAATGCAGAGGAGGCATGAAATCAAAATTTTCAGATATTTTCATCGTGCTGTGAAAATTGTTTAACTATTTTTATATCAATGACAATATGGTTAAGTGACATTTCTCAATTTTAACTACAGGTAATAAATTTTATTTAATTTTTATAAATCAATAGTTGAATATAAAATTCAGCTCACCAAATTTCACTAAAACATGTATCGTTGGCATAATAAAAGCAAAACAAAAAAATACTGACTTTGTTGCTGAGGTTAGAGTTTTCAGACCTTAGCAGGGCATTTGAGCGACTCAGTTCTGACTGTAGTGTAAGCATTTTAGACTCTCTTTCCCTACAAGACTCCATGTCTTTCTGCAAATCTCGATTGACTATTTTAAGGTCATTAATGTCTTTGTCTAGAGCCTGAATCATGTCCTGAGCTCTAGTGTTGAAATAAACACATGTAATGATGAGTTTCATTTAACAGTCACAATTGTAAATAAAAATTCTTTTAAAAATGTGCTTTTAATTTTTTTTTAATTCTCTAAAAAAAAAAATTTTTTTTAATTCTCTAAAATTTTTTTTACCCTTTTTCATCAACTTGGACTCTTTCAAAAATCTTTTTATCACAGAGATTGCATAAACATAATTGAGATTAATTTAATTTTTTTTAAAAGAACAACTGGACTGCCATAGCTTAACCAAAAGACCAAGTTAAATTTATTTGAAAAAAAATATTAAAATAATTCTTTTTTTATTGGCAACAATGTATAGAGGTAGAATAGGCTATTATTAAAGACACTTGCAGAAAAAAAAATAATAAGTATCGTTAAGTATAGTTTCATGTGCATTGCTAAAGCTGAAAAGGATATCAACAACCAAATAGTTACAGAATACTACCAACCTTTTATAGTCTTCTTCTAGTGTAGTAAGAGAAGATATCTGTGACTTCAAACCAGCATTGTCAGTCTTCTGTCTTTGCATAATTTCTTGGTAATTTTCAATCATACGATGGTTTTGCTGACGTTCATCTTCTAAACAGTGAACCTATTTTTTTTTTAAAATCCAAATAATCGATATATTTATTTGGTTATGATAAAATTTCAGAACTAAATATTTACACTTCTTGCAGCTTCCATATAGAGTAATGGTCATGTCTTCTTTTTTTTTTTCAATGTTGTGGACAAGTTACATGAAAAATTAATATCTTCATTGGGATGTTTTCACTCATGCAACAGGAATATCAGTTCCATAATCACAAAAATAATAAATGCTAAAACTGTTAAGGTTGGTTATATTTAAGTCAAATATCTCTCTACCTTGTCTTTAAGGGTCTTAGCTTCTTCTAAGACATCTTTGTGTTGGGCTTTTAATGAATCTAATTCCCTTTTAGTCATCTGATGAATCTTGAAAAAAACAACAAATTGGACCTTTTTTAAAATACTGCTTTTTTCTCTTTGGTTTTAAATAATGTATATCTTCAGATTTACAATTTCTTGAAAAGTGTCCTCATTTTACTGAAACAAGTAACTTCCTATTTATATTTTGTACTGACACAAGCTGGTGTAATTAATAGTTGTACAATTTAAATTTAAATGAAGCAATTTAAATGAAACCAATTAATTCAATCATTTATTCAAAATGGATCAAGATATAGTAATAAATGCATATCACTAGGCTTGTGGTTATAACCTAACAAAAGATTCAATTTTAAAAATTGACTGTCTTTTTGCAAATTTTATCAGATGTTTGTTTATTATCGGACTGAGCCCTAGAAATTGCTTTTAAATTTTTCTTGTTTTATATGTGCATTATGACAAGTAGGCAGTATAAATGACACAAATAAATTACCTCCTCTGTATCATTCTTTTCTTGCATCTGTGTTCTTAGCTCAGTTTCCTTTATTTTCAACTCTTTATCTAGACTGTTGGACTTAATTTCTTCTGATTCCTGTCAGATAGTTTAAGTCTTGAAATACTTTTACACAATGTATTTTTATAAAGTCAAGAAAAAAAAACAAAATAATTTTTAATGATAAATTTGGATGGAATAAATTAATGCAGTTATCACTCCAAGGAAAAGCTATTTTTACTACGAACTTGGTATAAAAAATGAATAATTTTGTAGGACAAATTACTAACTTGATATCTTTTCACAATGGCTTGACACTCTTTTCGAATAACCTCAGTCTCTTCTCTGGCTTCTTTTAACTTGGCAGAAGTTTTCTCTAAATTTACTTTTGTTTCCTGTACAACAGGCAGAAAAAAAGACTAATTTCACTTAAGTTAGAAATGGTTATATGAGACAAACATTTATTTTGTCAATCACAAATAATTATTTTTTACTTAGCTTGAATGTGACACAACTTTGCAAACATTTAAATAAACAAAAGAAACAATTTCAATTTTATCTGCTTTGCTCTCTATGGTTAATGCATTCAGATGTTAAAATGTGGGACAGCATCACAAGTGAAAATAAACCTTGATTAAAATTTTTAAGAAAGAGAATGAAAAGACATTTTTCAATTATGAAAACAAAATTTTGAGGTTTTTATTTGTGATCACTTGCTTTCATAAACTCAGTTTTCTAAACAGGGTTGGCCAACCCATGAACTGTGGGCCTATTTCAGCCCACCACATTAAATATTATGCCACACCAGATGAATCACAAATGAACTTATTCCTTCATTTCAATTTTAGTGATTATCTTCAATCTTGGCAAAAATTCACATTTTAAAAAAAATCATACATATATATATATATATGAAGAGCTTATTTTCAAAACGCGGTATCCACCATTTTAAAAAAACAACCTAAAAAACCTTACGTTTTTTGTAGAGCAAACTAGGTTCCTTTAGGACATGGTAAAGTTTATTTAATAAGACTTCCGGCTAGCAACAAGATGGCTGCCTTTCAAACTTTTGTTTACCAAAATTGTGCCAAAACAGGCAGGTGTTGTTAAATCATTATCATAATTAAATAAATTCAATTTCGGGGAAGTCAGAGTTGTCTTGAGCTTGAGACTACACCTTACAGGCATGTATAGGATCGAGCTCTTGATCATATTGTAGCTTTATCTGTGTTTTCTGTTTTCCTTACGTTATCGGCCATCTAGGCTGTCATCACAATCATCCCTCATGCAGGCTAATGATACGGTTGGGTACACACCCCAGCCCCACGGAGGTAATCGAGATGTGCTGATTTACTCACGCGATCGGCTATTGTCAATGAATACCCAACGTATACTCTTGACTGCTAACCTTGCATATCGATTGAAAGAACTCTCCATTGGTTGAGGCCTGCCCCATAAGTGTACCCATCGTAATGGTGGAAGGAAAATTGGCCCACAACGAAAGAAGAAGCGTCTTTATCGAGCAGGTCGTCGGAAACAGCGTCCACTGAAATACCACCATGACGACAGCCACGTCAATATTACTGCTTGCGGAAATTGTAATGTAAAGCCTTTAAACGAAACTTTAAGTGATGATGGAAATCAGCCATATACCGTGTCATCCATCTCAACCATTCCCTATGTGTCAATCCTAAGAGCATGGTCAGCGGATCATGATTTCACACCACCTCAAAGGGGCAAGACGAGATCAAATCTAGTTGCTGTTGACTGCCATCACATCAAAACCTCTCCACCTATCAGCAACAGACAGCTTCTCATCGCCTCATTCAACGCCCAGTCGCTTGGCTCTTAAGAGAAACGCATCGCAGTTTCCAAATTTATCACTGATATGCACATTGACATTCTGTTTATCCAGGAGACCTGGTTTCGGCTGACTGGCAATGAGGGGAAGTGCACCGATCTCGCTCCATCTGGCTATTCAGCCCGATCATTTCCCCGTTCAACTCATGGTGGAGGCCTTGCTATTATATATAGAGACACGTTGTCCCATCATATAGCTTTTGTCACAGACCTCCCATTTGTTCATACATCTTTTGAGGCAGTTCAATTTACCCTATCAGTGCCCCAGCAGGACGTTCATTTAATGTGCTTATATCGAACCTTCCCTAGTAAGAAAAATAAATTGACCGACGCATTGTTTCATCGAGAATTCCCGGCCTTGATTGATCACTGCAACACATTGGCCAGGACTTACATTGTACTAGGTGACATGAACTTTCATTTCGATCAACCACAACATTCCTCCATTGCTAGGATGTTGGATCTTTTGGACTTCTTCAGTCTTCAGCAGTCGACCAACCGACGCATAATCGTGGACATATTCTTGATTGGGTGCTACATTGGCCTCAAGATGGTTTAGTTAGATCTGCTTCAGTCACTCAGGAGCTATCCTCTGACCACTTCTGTGTTATTTGCGAGCTTAACGAAAGGGCCCCTCAACCCTCTCCCTCAGTTTAGGGAGGTCCGCAGTCTGCGAACTATAAACAGGGATGCCTTTAAGCATGACCTGAGTTTAGAAGTGTCCCCCGCCCATTGGAAACGCTAGACCATGCTTTGCGGGCTGTGCTTGACCGGCACGCCCCCGTCACCCGCAGCAATTTTAGGTTAACGCGGTCAGCTCCCTGGTATGTGACCATAAGGGAAGAACTACGCAGTGCCAAGAAAGAGCGGCGTAGTGCGGAAAAAAAGTGGTTGAGGTCAGGTCTTGTGGTTTTTAAGGTAATCTTTTCCGCTGCCAAGAAGTGTGTCACTCAGATTGTTTGTCCTGCTAAGACTTCGTATTTTAGCCAAACGATAACTATGGGTAAAACCAGCAAACAACAGTATTTTCTTTGTCCCAGCAACCAGATATTTTCTGTGATTTCTTTATAAGCAAAGTTGCTGGCATTCGCGCTGAGCTTGATCGTTTTGATGCACCACCCCTTGATTGCCTCCTTTTCATTGTCTTACTTCACATTTCGATATTTTTAAACCTGTTTCAGAACTTGAGGTCAAAAGTATAATTTTAAAATCTAAACCTACGTCATGTTATTTGGATCCCATACCCAACCCCCTGTTGGTTGAGTCATTAGATCATTTTCTCCCAACGATAACCCACATAATAAATGAAAGCTTGTCTTCTGGCACTGTTCCTCCTCTTTGTAAATCAGCTGTCATCAAACCATTGCTTAAGAAGCTTGGTCTGGATGAAAATAATTTTAAAAATTATAGACCTGTATCTAACTTATCATTTTTTATCTTAAGTTATTGAAAAACTAGTTCTAAAACAACTTTTTGCTTATTTAATTGACCACTCTCTTCTCAGTTCTAATCAGTCGGCTGATAGACATTTCCACAGCACAGAGATGGCTCTCTTGAGAGTGACCAATGACCTCTTGCTCGCATTGGACAGTGGTGATATCTCCATCCTGATCCTCTTAGACCTCAGTGCGCCTTTGACACTGTTGACCATGTAATCCTTTTCAAAACCCTTGAAAATTACTTTGGAATTTCTGGTTCAGTTTTGGCTTGGTTTAGGTCTCTGATAGAACTCAGGTGGTCCCTGTCGATGGCTGTCTCTCAGGCAGTGCTCATTTGGTGTACGGAGTGCCATAGGGGTCCGTTTTGGGCCCGGATCTATTCATAATGTATACCAGGCCACTGCTACTCTTGCTTGGGAGGCATGCTGTTGAGAACCAGTCATTTGCAGATGATACGCAGCTATACATGCATACCCATCCATCTCTTGTTGATTCCGCTGTACAGACTTTGCGGGGTGCATTGATGATGTCAAGTCATGGATGACACTCAGCAAGTTGAAGCTTAATGATGACAAAACAAAAGCACTCCTCATTCACAATAAATCCATCATCTCTACATCAACTCTTCCCACCTCATTTCACGTAGGTAACTCCGACATACTGTTTACACCCTCTACTAGGAATCTTGGTTATATTATTTCTAACAACATGTCTCTCGATAAAAATATCTCTCACATTTTTCGTTCGGCATACACCGCTATCCGTCAGATCATTTCCATCCGCCAATACCTCACAGTTAGCGCTACAAAAACTCTAGTCTGTGCTCTTGTTATCTCTCGTTTTGATTATTGTAAATCTCTTCTGTGAGGTTCACCAAAACACTGCATAGAAAAACTGCAGAAAGTCCAAAACTCTGCTGCTAGGCTAGTTCTAAAGGCAAAAAAACATGATCACGTCACACCACTACTCCACTCCCTTCATTGGCTACCTATACAGGCATGCATTGACTACAAGTTGTCTGTTCTCTGTCACAACTTTTTCTCTGATTCCTGCCCTTCCTATCTAACCGAACTTCTTTCTGTCTATTCACCCCTTCGACAGCTTTGCTCCTCCACAGACACGCGTATTCTGTCCATTCCCAAGACACACACTAAAACATATGGTGAATGATCTTTCTCTTTCTGGGGCCCCCAAACAATGAAATTCTTTGCCACTACACATCGGCAATATACCAACCACCCAGGCCTTCAAAACTGCACTCAAAACACATCTCTTTAAACTATACTACCCTGACTGATTCCCTCCTCTGACCGATAAATGATCTTGTTGGCTGCCGTCCTTGGTTTGCCTTGTAAAAGTCCTGGGGTACATGCTGTTTTTTATTTCAAAATTATATTTGATTTTAATGTCATGATTATGATAATATTTTTACGTACCGCGCGGTGAGCCCAGCCCTTGGCTGGGGTACCGTGCTATAAAAGACCACTAATTATTATTATTACTTACAAAACACAACATACTCCTATTTTATTCTTGTTTAAAAATGATTTAATTCTCTAAGCGCAGAATGTAATTTTTTGTAAAAAGTTGAATAATCCATTAATGGACATACAGCATTTTGAAAATCAGCTCTTCATATATATATATATATATAGCACATTTTGTGACTGTATGCGCCATTTCAGTGAACTTAAAATATTTTTTTTTAAAGTTACTATTTAATAACTACAAAAATTAAAGGATTTTTATATAATATAAACACAGCTGGGTTAAGGAAACAAAAAGTTCCTCTAGGATTTCTTCTGTAGTTCTATGGTCAAGTGCTGAATGATGCAAAACTAAATTCAGGCATGAGCCAAAATACATCATTTTAACATTATCAAAGAAATTTCTGGGAAAGGGGGCTGAGCTCCCCCACCTTCTGTTATGAAAGTGGTAATGGGGGTCACCTTTTTGTAAAAAAATGCGCTGTATGTATTTTAAAAAGCATATTTTTATTTAAGTAAGTACAGTTTATTTATGTGTGGCGGCAAGAGTAGATGTTTTATTATCTCACAATCAATTGTTTATTTGTTAGTTATTTTCTTTATTTGGTTTAATGACATTCGGCCCACGAAGAGTTGACTCAGGATCAAAGCAGCCCAAGAACCCATCCCTGCTTTAAAACAAGCTATCTGACTGATAAATGAAAAAAAAAAAAAATTAAACTAACCTTATGCTGCTCCAACTCATCTTTAAGTTTATTCTGGAACCATTTGATTCTATATTCACTGGAGCTAACTGCCTCTTTCATCTTCTCAAATTCTTTATTGAGATTGCTGATTTCTGTGCACTGCCAAATTTATATAAACATAAAATATTTGCATAAAATAAAATTTATTAAGTGTAATAAAAGCCTCAAACTTGTGGTCAATACCACTAAAGTGAATAATACCCACTTTTGTTACAAAGTCTGCTTTGCCTTACAAGTGTATTTTAATAACAAACCATTTTAACTGAGGGAAAATAACCATTTATTAAACTAATATTGACGGAAAGAAAAGCTGGATAAAACACCTACCTTAGTTTCAAAACTCACAACTAGCCTTTGTTTATCAGACTTAGCTGTCTTCACTGCAGCCATCATACTCTCTTTGTCTTTCAACATTTCTTTTATCTTTGCTTCACCCCGATCTATGATACGCTTTGCTTCCATGTATTTGTTTTCAGATTCAGCAAACTTCACAACTGTCATGTGCTTTTCCTTAAGACACTCTTCATACATTTTTGTCACCTGTGGTGTAAAGAAAACAATCTAAAGTGACAAGGCAGAAACAATTCTACCAATTTATTTTATATATACAAATTAACAAACAGGTTCATAATAGGAAATGCTGTGACTTCTAGTTTAATTATCTGTATAGCCAATGCCTCATGACAGTTTTTTTAAATATTAAAAATATTTTTTTTAAATTAGATCTTAAATTAAAGACAAATTATTGATACCTCATCTAATTTTTATAAGAAATAACTACAGTACAGTCAGCCATAGTCATGTCAGTACTTGAGGTGCATTTTATAAACTTATCCAGGCACATTTTTCAAAATACCTGATCAACTCTAGCTTTTAGTTCATTTTGCAAAGTTGTGACTGCTCGTTTTGCAGCCACGTCATGATTGGCCAATTTTTCTCTCAAGGCCTTCAGTTCATTTTCTTGTTGAGTTATAGTGTTTTCTAGCTGTAGTTAATGAAAAAAAAATTAACTACAGCATATTATTATTTTTAAAAATGAAATGAAGTTTATCTTTTAAACATAGATACAGCAGTGAAGATTCATGTGTGTTTCTCTGATTAGACTTAGCCTTATTTTGTGTTTAAAATAATTGAGATATTAATGACATCTAACATTTATTCGATTAAATTATTCTAATTATTTCTATTTATAAAGAATATATCCTAAATCACTTGAAACTATAGAGTTTGTGTGTTGATAAAATTGCACAAGTTCTCTGATAAGTTTAGAGCATGGCAAGCTAGTGAACCAGTAGCATGATGTGGTAAAGATGATATAAGAATGAAGAGACAGCAGCACAAAAATGTGAGGATAATGTTTAAATCGCTTTAACTGTTATCATATTTGTTTTCCTCTCTTCCTTTTTTAAATAGGAGAGGGGCGTAATGAAGATTTTATCCTTTTAACAAGTAATGTAAGGATTTATAAATAGTTTAAATATGTTCAATTTACTCACCTCTTTAATTTGTGGTAAATAAAGATCATCAGCACAAGGACTAGGACTTACAATAATTGTATTTTCTGATTCATTAAACTTCATGTGAAGTTGTGCTATTTCCATTCTTTGCATTTCCCTGTCACTTTTTAGTCTAGTTAAATAAAATAAGCACATATATAATGGAACTTAAAAATTACATTTAAAAAGAAAGGATGTTTTTTATATAATGTAAAAAATAGTGGAAACATGAGGGAGAAAATTATTTCACTGACATAAAAGAAAGCTGGAAATTTAATATTCAACTTTAACCACTGATGAACATTATTTATTGACCATTTCTTTTTTAAAAACATATTATTTTTAATTATAAGCAACAACAAAGGATATTAATGACATTAAAAAATCTATTGAGTACCTGTTTATTTCTTCATCTCTTATCTTGAGTTGCTCCAGCAATTGCCTGTTGAGAGCCTGCAACTGGCGTATATCAAAGGCTTGCAAACCATTTAGAGATGGCCTTATTTCTCCTGACATTAGCCTCTGGGCTAAAGAAGATTGTGAAGATCTAATTTTGGGGCGAGCAAGAAGTTCTGCATCCAACTCATGGAGAAGTTCATCCTCATCATCACTCTCCAAGAGAGCCAGCTCTCTGTGAAAATGACTGGTATCCATATTTAGAGACTGACATGATGCTGCCCTTGCTGGAGATGAATGGTTAGAAGAATTGGATGTAGATGAATGGCTACTTGAGGGCAACACAAAATTTTCCAAGCTGGAACTTTTGTATTGAGTTTTAGATAAACTCAGTGATATTGTATCATCTGCAGCTAAGCACCGTTTATTATCAGTGATTGTTGTGGAGGGATTTTCATTCATGTGAGTTGAAATACTGATGGGCGGTGAAATTGGCTGAGCAATAATTACCTGATTCTTGCTTCGGTATTCTAGAGCTGGTTGCCCAGATTCTGCAGATATATCCTGATGACTAGATATAAGAACAGGCAGATGATACGAGCTATCCAAAGAATGGTTCGGATTAGAACAGTCTTCATTAGATGTTGAAAGGAAAGCTGAAACTGAACCAGTTTGTGCAACAGAGGAATTTATGTTCAAGACTTCTGAAGATGCAGGTGTTGAAATTTTTTCAGGAAGCTCTTGTGCTGGTGATAACATGATATTTTCAGATTTTAATAAATTTGTCTTGCTTTCAGAACTGGTTACAATTTGTGTGCTGTCATAGTTTTTATCACATGTTTCCTCTTGACAGAAAACACTGACTTCAGTAGCTTGTTTAAAAGCTGAGCTATCATTGCCTGATTGCAAAATTTGCTGACAAGCTGTATCTCTGTCACACTCTGGTATCTGCAGATCCAGTCCATCACTAATAATCTGCTCCTGATCAGTTCTATCATCTAGAGGAATGTTAAAAGGTTTATCTGGAACACTGCCTGCTTGCAAATGGTTTAAATCAGTGACAACAGACACAGATAATGTATTCTGAGAACAATGCGAGTTAACGGAACTTAGAAGAGCAATGTGTATATTCATATTATCTTCTTCCTCAAGTGGTCCCATCACCATTATATTTGTGATGCCAGCTATTTCAGCCTCTGGAGCATCTTCTAGATTATTTAATATTTCAATATTACCTTTAAATGAATCCAAATAGTTTTCAGAACTCTGAGATAAAGTCAAATTATCAGAGCATGATTGCTCTCTCAGTTGGATGTTTTCTTCATTAGCATGGTTATCAAGTTCTATATTATCAGTCAATTTTTTTTCACCAAATGATTGGTAGAGATAACTGTCATTTAATTCTAAATTGGATGATATTATGTTGTTATGTATGAGCTGCCCATCACTCTCACTACATGTTTCATGCTTCACATTGTTCTCACATTCTGGTGCTGCTGTCTCTTCATCCTGTTCAAAGCTATCTTCTGCAGCTCCTTCCTTGACCACATTAAGAGACTCGTTATCTCTATTCACATTTGGTCCCCCATCTTCAGAAACAGAGGGTTCATGTGCCTCTTCTCTAATGCTGTCATTTTCTACGTATGTATCATGATTTAACTCATTAGTCCCAGCAGTTGCTGGGCTGTTGTGTGAAATAAAATCAGAATGGCTGCTAGCTATAGAAACCTGATGTGTCATTCCTAAGTCATCTTCCGGTCCCTCTTCCTCTGTCCGAAGTTCCATCTCTTCAACATTTTGCCACAGTCTAACTGGCAAATCGGAGTCCTCCTCTGGTTCAGGATTTTCAGCTGATTCAACAATGAAATTATCTTGTTCTCTCCAGCTCATTCTTTGCCTGAAAAAATACACTCACTTTTCATAAATCAAATTACAAATAATAATTTTCAAGGTATGAATATAAACGAGAAAAATAAAACTTTCCACAAGTTAGCACTCATTAGGATTTTTATAATAAAGTGCATGACTTGAATACATGTTTTGTCAAGTGACTTTAGTAGATGGGAAGTTCACTCATTTCTGACACCATTGTTTAGCGAGTTATTTCTAGTATCTAATAAATCTTTGGTGGAAATGCAAAAAACATTTTATCTTATTATGACATATAATGGTTAAAATTATTGGCTTTTGATGGTGTCAGATGTGATTATTACAGGGTATCAAAATTTGAAGTTTACACTCTAAATTATATGTTATAAGATAAATGATATTTAATAATTTTTCTTGCAGTATTATACCTTATCTTTCTATTCAGTGATTATAATCAATATTAGAGAGTTGAAGACAGAATATCACAACTGTTACTCACACATTTATTATAGTATTTATAGGCATGGTAACATCTGTGCATAGCCTTTCACAGATGATAACATAAAGTTTTACAAACAATGCATATTTAACAATAGTTGAAAAAGCTCTATAATTTGATAATATGAAACAAAATTTAGAATCCAAGTTGGTTGTAGCTCCCTATTGTTTTTAAAAATTCACTTCCAAAAAGCATTAGAAATATAATATAATGTATAAAATCATTCAAAGCATAAAAATGTATAATACAGATTATTATACAGATTATGTATAAATTAAAAAGGAGCTAGTCCTATATAATGAACAAAATGACAACTTCTTTGACATCTTTTACTCCTTTTGTCTTTAATGTTAAGCCTACTTAATCACTGCTTATACATTTATGATACTTCTAATTTAAAGGCTAACTATGACTTTGTGAATTTTAAAGCTAGTGTCATGTTATGGGTGGTAAATTTGAAAAGCAGAATACTAATAGTATTATAGTAGGGCCTACTGATATTTTTAAACATTAGAATTCAGTGACTGGTACTACTACTAGTAGTAGTGATTGAGTGACTTATTAGATTGATTTAGTATTAACAGAGTATGGTTGGAAAAGTAGACATTTATTATTAGCTGAGGCTATGCAGCTAAAGCTATGAAAATAATTAACTATTAAATTTTATTAAATAACCTAGTTAGACAAGACTATTAACGGATTAGACTAAAACATAAGAACAGCTAGTGATACTAGTCATCCAGTGCGTAGGCTAAGAATAGCTGATTTATTTACTTTTAAAAAATAATTTTAGCAGATCAGAAATGTTTTTTATTTTTACTCTCATTTAATCTTTACCTGGCGAACAACCTTAAGCTGACCCCAATTTGCCTGCGTTATTATTTGGTGTGTCTTACTCCCTTTGGTCTCGTTTACCACAAACCAATCTATCGTCCGTTTCTTTACTCGAATACGGAAGAAAACTGTAGAACATTTAAGTCACTATTACGATGCGTATTCTGACCTCGATTCTTCTATGGAATAGACTATAAATACAGGCTAGTGGCACGCATACGAGAGAGAGAGGCGCAGACAGCAAGAGAGAGTTATTTTGGAACGTGTGAGTGCTTTGTTTACAGTAGACTTCTTTTCATTATTTGTAACTTTTTTAGCACATTGTGTTTTATTCGACATTGAACTGGCTTCAGCCACACAATTTACTGTAAGTTAATAGTTTTTAATTATATTTCTTTTTTACTTTTGTACTTATTATTAACTTAATAAAACTTATTAATTGTAATTAGCCCTGTTTCCAGTATCGTATTCTTGTATTTTTTGTTAATTTTTTTTCATCATTTGGTATCGTCTTTAGTTATGTACTGTTTTGGAACGAGCCATACATGTAAATAGGAGATTAATTTCTCCCTACTGACAACAGTGTTTAACAGTTTGTTTTTGACTTAGTCTTAATCTTCGTCTTCTCTTACTCTCCGTCTTCTCCCTACTTCAATATTTGTAGGTAATGTGTGTGTATGCCCTATAATACTAATAATTTGACTTTGTCTTAATTAATATTCACCCTACTTCAATAGTCAATAGTGTAGTTTATAGCCATGCCCTGCCCTATAAAATACTAATAATTTGTTAATTATACTAGTGGTAATACTAGCCTTTTTATATATGTCACAAATGACTCGGGTGGGGATATAGGAAAGAGCTCAGTTGTAATCAGTGCGTAATGGTTTTGTTTTGTTCGGGACTTCCCTATGGGTCGCACCAAGTTTGATAGATCATGAATATGAATGAGCGGTTGGGGCACCTCCGGTAAGGGAGAGAGGATATTAGATGCTTTTGAAAAGGTTACATTTTCTTCGATAGACTTAGCTTTAATTGTTGTAACATCAAGAAATTAATACATACCGGTATATATCATCCATACACCTGGAGTTAGAGTTGTGAGTTTTCATTAAATTTAAGTTGTGCTTTGTCTGCCCCAACGCCTAAGACACCCAAAATATAATCACAGAGAGGAGCAGACGTGTACTAACTACTAACTACAACTAAATTAGTATAGTTTGTTATATGTCAGGACCTTAGCCCTCCTCCGCAACAACCATTCTGTGACAGTATTGGCCACTACTTCCCGACAACTATAAATTATAAAGTATATAATTTATAATATATTATAAATTATATAGTAGTAGTAGTAGGTCTATTTTATAATACAGTATAAAGTCTATAATATAGGCCTATGGCCTATGACTATGGCTATTTACTAATATACTAATTATACTATTTCTTAATACTTAATTGTCTTAATAACTTAAATAAGTGGGGCCTTGACACTAGACTTAGAGTCTGACTAGATAAACTATAGTAAAGATAACTAATAACAAGGCCTATTTTCATACTGACTGGCATACATGATACTGGCTCATATTATTTTTAGTAATTTTAGGCCTATGCCTATGCCTCTAAAACCTGGTCCACCTCGCAATTTTTAAAAATTTTTTGTTTTGTTATTTTTTCTTATTTATTTCAGTTTTAATCTCATTACTGTAACTGTAACAAAAAATTATGAAGACTACTAACTGCTAGACTACACAGGTTACACTGACTGATTTAACACTGATTTAAAATAAATATTACTACTATATAATATTACTAAATTAGTAGGCGTTGGCCTACTAACTTGATAGACTGATCTACTGTGCATGCTGAAATAATTTGTAAATACTTAAATACTATCACTAATCACACTAACTATGCTATCTTTATTTAATATATTCAATGATATCCATATATTTTTGTTACTTATTTACTTTTATTTTAGGCTTAGGTGTGCACTGTCACTCACACTCACGTACAGTACAGTACAGTAGTCAAAACGACAATGACAATGTATTGTGCTACTCGCCAATCGGCTACGCAAAAAATAAACTGGGGTAAAATTGGAATCAACTATTATAAAATTCTAATCAAAATAGGTTTAAACAATATGACGAATTGCGTTGAAAATTTAAGATCAATTTAATAAATTCCTACTTCTCAAAGTCCAAGCTGCTTTTGCTTTAGCAGCTGATCAGCCAGTTATTTCCTTTCCATTAATTAGAGGAGTACATAGAATATACAATGACGGGAGCCGGAAGTTGAACAAACTGGCAATGCCAACATGACAGCTCTAGACTATAAATAGTTATTTCTGTAACGAACATTTTGTTTTATGATATAATGAATGGTGTGATTCGGATCGTTTTTTTTTTTTTTTTTTTTAATTTATGTTATAATAAGTATTTTATATTTTGATAAAAAAAAAAAAGGGAAAAAAAAAAAAAAAAAAAAAAAAAAAAAAAAAAAAAAAAAAAACAACAACAACAACAAAAAACAAACAAACATGTCGGCAGAAAGCCTTCTTCAGCGAACAAACAACAGAAAAAAACGGTATTGGAAAAAACAACAACAGAACTTAGCTTAGAAGTAGTATTTGTGGGCAGTAAAAGAAATGTAACAGAAAGTAAGTGATTGAGAGATTAAATAGGGAAGAGCGAAATAAAAGAGGAGAAGTAAGTCCACTGCGATAGGTCGGGACGTGGAGGGGCGAAGCTAGGTTTAAGCTGTGAAAAGAGACACGACATTCATCCCATGTGGCGTCAATGGGCCATAAGTCAGGATAAGCCTGTGTATTGCACATGTGTCAGAAACATTTCACTAAAACAGTGGTTCTTAACCGGGAATAAAAGTATCTTCCCACGGGGACATTATTTTGGGTAGGGCAGGTCGGGACATATCCCCCCCCCCCCTGAATTTGCAGGTTTTATTTCAGATTTCTGGTAGACAACGTTGCCGCAACCAAGTAGGCCTACTGACTACGTGCAACGGTTTGGGAAACGATGCGGCTCTAAAACAGTGGTTCTTAACCGGGAATAAAAGTATCTTCCCACGGGGACATTATTTTGGGTAGGGCAGGTCGGGACATATCCCCCCCCCCCTGAATTTGCAGGTTTTATTTCAGATTTCTGGTAGACTACGTTGCCGCAACCAAGTAGGCCTACTGACTACGTGCAACGGTTTGGGAAACGATGCGGCTATCCTAAATGCTCAAAGCGCGTGCCAGGGCAGCCTTGAAACAAACTGAGATAACGCCCATGCCTTCCCAGCCCTGGGGTGCGGAAGACCAGACAATTTTATTTGCTGCCATTGCTAGTTGTTGCTGCCTTTAAAAAATGCATTTTGATTAGCAGCAGTAAATGTTTTTTCTGGTGAATTTAGTTTGCGCATTACTTGTGTTGGCATTTTTTCCTTGTTTATAAAAAGTTAATTAAAGAAAAAAACATATGATAACTAAATTATTTAATTATTTTCATATTCAAACTTAAGTATTATTACGATTTATTTTATACAGTGTGTGTGTGTGTGGGGGGGGGGTGTTTGAAACGGAGTGGGCCTGCAGCGCTGCAAATAGATTAAGAATCCCTGCCCTCAAGCATTTACTAAGATCACCACCCCTACCCCGTCCCCGGGGTCAACCATTTTTTTCGTCCCACCCCACTTCACGTGGTAGTCCTAATTCTATGACTCCCGTCTCCACATTTTGACAAATTCTCTCGACTGCCAAAGTCACTACACCTCGAATCTTCTCGTCTGTGGCGGCCCGTAACTTGATCAGAGGCCAATTTTCGGACCTCGCATACGTGTACTGATTATTTCAGTGATCATATTTTAAAAATAAAATAATTATAATTGTTGTATAAAAGAATAATGCTAAATGTCTGTGATTTGGGGCTATTTAGTTCAAATCTTTACTATATTCCGCTTTTCATGTGAAGCCACATAGCTCAAGCCCCCCTCCCCCCTCGTCACAAAATATGACCCCCTCCCCCTAGACGTGTGACGTCATGTATGGATTCCCCCCCCTCCCCCCCCTTACTAATGATACTACACATTATTTTACATTATTTTTTAATGAAGAAAAGAGCAAATGATTTAGTTGATATTTTTCTTTGTTGCTGATTTTTTTTCTTCCATATTTGTAAAATTGATTAATATGAATAAAGTTTATAAATTGTGTCGAGCGCAGAAGGCAAGTATTGGAGGTAAAAGCTTAAAAAGGGCGGGAGTCATTACCATAATATCGTGAGGTCGAGGGAGAGGAGGGGGCGAGTGTGAGATTGACAAGATACCATAAAGAAAAGTTTTTATTTAAATTGTCTAGAGTACATCACTGAAGCTACTAGTAATAAATTATGTAAAACAAAAACAATGATGAACAATAGTCCCAAATCAGACCTCACCCATTTTACTAAATCTGGCCATGCTCGAAAGCTGTATGCAAATTTGCGAATTCAGCACACGATTGTCTGTTGTCCACATAATTTACGCGAACTTAATGATTAATGGATTTTATCATTAGAGGCCTGCGTAAAATTTGCTTTCAGTAACCTGTTATTGGATCCTGCAGTGCTTTTACAATTATCTGGTAGGTTTTCATTAGTACAAGCTAAAAGCAGACTTGTACTTATTTATTGTTTTATTAAATGCAGTTGAGGTTTCGGTTACTAGAAACATTTCACTAAAACACTCAGTAACACTGGTTCTTAACCAGGAGTAAAAGTGCCTTCCCACAGGGACATTATTTTGGGTAGGGCAGGATGGTGCATACAATATCCTGTCGGTTACATACATTTTAATTTTTACATTTCTTTACAATGACAATTATTCAATCAATATCATTCAACATGAAAATTATTCGAGGTATACCATTGTTCGAACCATACTCATACTCCATACTGTTACCATACCATACAATACACAACAAAGGCAGTGTCAGTGTGAGTGACCGGGAATGATGCAAAACTATTACTAATTACTATTGTCAATTGTTAATTTTAAAATCTATTTCTCTACCAAGTAATAGTACTGAGTATCTTGAATTGAAACAAATAATAGAACAAAAATTAAGTGAAAGTGGCTTGTAAACATTTTTGTTTAGTTTTTTTATTAGTTTGTGAACCAGTAATCCATAAAATAAATTAGGGGCCCAGTATGTCAGTTTGGAGTCGGCAACCAATAATAATAATAGTTATTAAAAGTGAAAGATTTCATTTTAAATTGCTACAAAATATTTAAAAACTTCTCATGAAACTACTGTTGCTGATGAACATGATAATATAAATATAATATAAAATATTTTTAAATAAAATGCAAAGAAAAAAAAATATTCTTAGTTTAGTGGGCATTGATCCACAAATGTAATATCGTTAAGCAACCACTCTACCACAAGACCATTCAAGATCTTCCAGATAGCCACTTCGTTCGGAATAATAACGTCTACTAGTCATCCGGCGATCGCGTGACATGCCCGCTGGACGTATATCACGCGCACTATTTGTCTGGCGCGCCGGACGTGTATACACTTTATACAACAAATGATTCATTGATTTGGATTTGAGTTTGATTGTAATATAGTTAATAGTCTCATTCAAATTAATTGTAATTACTTTACTTTGATTTGTCTCAATTTTTGTATGGCTTATAACTTATGATTATGATGATTTAAATTGTATATTAATATTAGAATATTATTAGCCTATTAATACTACTTAATTTTTATATTATTTATTAAATTTAAATATTATCTATACTCTGATTATTTATTATCCATTCCCTGTGGCCTTTGGTGAGTGTGTGCATCTATCATAGACTTGTATAGAATTCATATGTCCCACAAACTCAGTGAATCCATGTCCGGTAAATGCAAAGAAGACATGCCATGACGTATCAATCAGCAGCCATCTTGGTTACAGCGACCCATGAACTTTTACAGGTTCATGGGTCGCGGCAACCAAGATGGCGGCCGTGTAAAAATAAAATAACTCACGTCTGCTAATATTAGGAATAAAATGGAAAAATGTCAGCCGGTACATAAATTTTGTGGGGAACGTAGCTACTTTATTGTATCCGTCTAGATATTTGACAAGAAGCGGTGACGACCTGCGGTCGCTCATTTTCCTCGCGTAATGCAGCCAGTACTCGCAAAAAATAATTCACAATAATAAACCTAACCTAAAAATCTATCCCTAAACATAACCTGAACCCTAAATTTATCCCTAAATCTAAACTGCCTGAACCTTAAATCTGTCCCTAAACCTAACCTGAACCCTAAAACTAGCCCTGACGCCTCAAGTAAAAAAATCATGTGTGCTGCTGCAGTTACACACTGGCAAGAAAACTAAAAAAAAATGAAGAGAAAAAATTGTAAATAAATAAAAACCCAACTTACAGTTTCACAGAATACACTTTTACAACTTTATTTCGGTTCCACCGAAAAGATTATCCAGAAAATGAATAAAATACAATGACATCAATGTTCAGTTATAGTGCAAAAATTACAATATTAGAATTACCCAACCAATGAAATTTTAAAATTATAATATCAATCAACCAATAAAATTTTAATACAAATTGTCCCATCGTCAAACTAAGGAAAATTTAACTCTCGCAACAAAAAAAAAAAAAGGGAGTGAATCCAAAACAGAAACTTAAAAAAAATATGCAAGTGACTTCATGGCATGTCTTCTTTGCATTAGCCCCTGTTCTCTTCTTAAAGGTCTCTGACTACCCCCTACTGGCTTTAAACGCCTCCTAGTATCAGGCATGCTTTTTCCTAAATCACAGTGGAGGGCATTGGCCTTCTCATAAATTATTGGCTCAGAAATTACATCACCAGCCAGCTTTTTTCATTAATCCAAACTAAAAGTTCCGTCAGCGTTGTAACTCCTTTTGTCACATCAGATGCTTTGATAGCTTCTTTATTTTTCAAAATCGTACAGTCGATTTAGGCACCCCAAACGTAATAACAAGATCAGCCACACGTATACTGATTTATTATTAAACGATAAGATCTTTCACTTCATAACTTCATTCATAGCTCTAACAGCTGTCCTCTTACTTAAAGGACTTAAATACAAATTTAAACGTTTCGTTTAACAAAATAATACAAAACTGGCAAAAAATAATGAAATTAGAATTGAAAATTGTACAAGATGCTCTCACTACAGCTTCTGAAAATGAACTGAATTACAAAGCATATGGGTGGCCTGCACACTTGGGATATGTACACACAGAGATTCGGATTCCAAAGCCAAAGCAGCGTTCAGATTCTGATAAAAAGTTGCTTGAAATTTTTGTTCGGATTCCAAGTTGTTTGAGTTTTGGGGCATTTATCATTTGGATTCCGAGGCCATAATGTATTTATGTGTGCAATAATTACAAGAGGTCGCCTACAAAATATTTCAATCAAGTTGCCCATTGGTATGGTACATAAATACATTTTCTATATTATTTTTGACAGAGTTTGTGTGCAAAAATGGATAAATGGAATCCTATGTTAGAGGCATATGAGGACCGTCAATTCAACAGATATAATGAAGGAGTAGGAAGGGATTTGTCAGAGTAAGATATATTTCAAACTAGATAAGAAACAATATACAATTATGAGTTTGTCTGTAAAACTGATCCCATTTTAAATATGTATTATTTTGAAGTTTCAACTACTTTAAAAAACTAATGCATAAATGTATGAATAGAATAATACTTGAATAATAGAATAACATTCAGTTCAACATTTTATTGTTGTATGTCTGATATGTCAAAGAGAAATTTTATTAAATTGTACTAATAATTTACTTTAGTAAAGATATTGTTAATGTTATTTAACAAATTTGAAATAAACATTTCCCTTACATTCTAAAAAATGTCTTTCACTACAGAGGTGGCGAACAAAACAAAATACAGTTATTTGTTCAGAATGTGCCGCCATCACTTGACCAGGTAAAATTCTTGGATAAATTAGAACAATATTTTAATTTATCAGTCACATAATTCTTTAGGAGGATTTGAAGCAGATTAGATTAAATTTATTTAAAAAATGAAAACATTTACGCTGAGCTCTTGAGTTTATAATTTTAAAAATAAAGAAACAAATATTTAATTACAAAATAGTTTTAAAATTTGGTTATGTGTATGACACTCACCTATCTTGAGCCACTCTTATTGAATATAAAGCACATAAGATAAACAAAATCAATTCCAAATTTCTCCATGATATTACAAGTAACATTAGAAACACCACATGAATCCTTTTAATTTTTCAAAGTGTTATTAAAGGATGTAGAAATGAAAAATACAGGTAGTGTTTATTGAGAGGATGTGGAAATGAAAAGGTATTATTTTTTTTACTCCTGAGCAATTATACTAGACTCGTATAAAGTATTTGGAATTATGGTGACTATTTTTGGGTGTTACTGTCATGGATGTCTGAAGTTCAGTAAATTTTTGCTTGATATTGATTTTTTTAAAATACAGTGATTCTGATAATTTTAGTCTGTACCTGGTTAAGATTATGTTAATTCAAGTATAGGTTATTATTATGACTTATTTAGACTATTTGTTCTGGTACCTTGTGTGCGATATAATTAACTGGTTTACTATTCTGTTTATTATTTTGTGTGAGTTTTTATAATATAAGGTGTTCTTAACAAAAATATAATATATAGTAAATATGTATAGGCTATACATATAAAACTAATGTAGTTGGAAAAAAATGTTATGTGTTATGTTCTCAAATAAATACATTTGAAAAATCTTTTGGTCTAAATATAGGTTGACTAGGTTATCTTTTAACAATACAGGGAAACTTAAACAATCCCAAAATGTGAAAATTCGAGTTAGCACACAATAATTATCTGGCTTTACATTATCACAGGTATAAGTATACATAATTTTATTATTCTTACTGGTTATTCCACCTTTAATAATTTTTTCAGGATGGTTTTTACAATCTTTTTGCTGAATATGGGAAAGTTAAAAAGGCAAATCTGGTAACTTCAAACAAAGGTGATAAAAGAGGACTATTTGGGTGAGACAATTTATAAATAAACTTTGTTAAACTTTTTTGCAAATACCAATTCTATAAGTTTCAGGTTAATGGGCTAAATTCAAAATCTAACAAGACCTGTCTAAGGAATTCAATTGTTTTGGTATTTAACTGCCTTTAAATTGTATTTTAAGGAACGAGATAGTCTTTTAGTTTGAACAATTTTTTTAATTAATGCACATAGTGTTATTCATTATTGGTTCAACCTCCATCTTAAACAGACTATAAACATTATTACTGCTGCATTGGTCAATAATGCTAAATGGAGTTAAGACCTTTTGAAAATGAGTGAGTTTTCTCTGGACTGGACTAAACAAAGCCCAAACAGGGCATTCATTTTTTTTACTAGCTTTACTTTAGTGTCATTGGTCCTTTTATTTTAAACTGTCATTGTAACCCTTGGTAGGCCCCATATTTAATATTAATTAAAGACAAAGAACCAATAAGAGTTGGCAATGCAGTAGGTAAAATCTAGGTGACACAACTTCCAAGTAAGTCAGCAAACAGTTTCATTTTTCACAAAAGACAATAAAATTCCTCTGGACGTAAAATATATATTTTGTGCTGGAAATTATAAATCATAACAATTAGAAAAATTTTTACGAGTAGGCAGGTCTGCTTAAATTCAAATCTGCAAAGAGATCAGTTCATAATCTGGAAATTATATGTCACACGCTGTTTGTTTTCAAATCAAAATTCAAGCAAACTTATTTATATGCTTTTCTGAGTTAGATAAGTTTATTACTCAGATTCCAAGTCAGACATTTTTGTGCACTATACAAAGAAAAGCTACCAAACCAATGACCCCCGCCACCCTAATGCTAACCTATTTATTATTTCATCTTATCAGTTCTTTTATATGATCATTTTTATTTTGGGTCATCAGTTTTCTTTAGTACTTAGTCACTGTAGAGTTGGTTGTGCAAGCAAGCCATAAACCGTTTTGGCCTTCCATGAAAATTAGCTGCTACTCCTTAGCCAGGTTAAAACCTTTCTGATCTAACAAGATGCTTTATCGGTTAAATTTTTTTGAAATATGACACATTATTTCTATAAGACAGGCACTTGGTTTCTAGGGTATTATCAGACGTTAGACGTTACTACAGCAATTTTTGTTTCCAAAAGTTTTCCAATAAAAGTTTTAAAATATTTTTTTACCTATATTTGCAAACAGTGACCTTAAGGACCTGGCAGTCTATCCCAGATCATCAGGGAAAGAGATTGTTTTTAAAAAAATATGCACTAATACAAAGAATATTATGATAAAGGACAACATTATGTTTTTAAGGAAACGGCTATCTAATTTGAAAATGTTTTACTAAAGTTTGAACATTTCTGACTAAAAACTTTTTATTTTTACTCCATCAAGGATCTTCAGACTCAGTTTCTATGTATTTAAAATACTATTATACAATCCATACCATAATGGAAACTATAATATTATCATATTAATTAACTAATTATTTAGAGCTTATAAATATCCATGTTTAATATCTTTTTTAGATTCGTCACTATGGAGAGAATGGATGATGCTGAATTAGCAATCAGTAAATTAGACAAAAAATCTTTAGGGAAAGGTTTTGTCTTGCGAGTATCACCAGCTTTAACTAAGGAAGAAAAAGATAAGAGACAAAAGCTTAAACAGGTTACTGATTTTATGATCAAGATATAATTGATTTACTTTTCAATTATCAAGCGCAAATGCTGAATTATTGTCAATTTAAAAAGAAAATTCAATTTTATAGTGTTTATAAATAAAACATTATATATCACTGGAAACTTTGTCATGTCTTTTCAGCAGGTCGATGAGTTCATCAAACCAACTAGAAAAAACTCTGATGACACTGATTCCATAGTAAGTGCTTTGTTAATTATATGTCGGTTATGTATAATGTTGATTCTTACTTATAAGTGGAGATTAAACATGATAAATGATGATCTGATGGCCTGGAGGAAAGTCAAATGTGCAACCTCCTAGTTGGGAAATAGAAAAAGTTACTATTCAATCATAGGGTAGAAAGATATTAAATTAAATAAGTGGAATCATAAACTGAAATTATTTATTAACTCTTGAAATATGGTTAACCAGACCTGTTTACTCTAACGATTTTGGTGTTCAGTGTACGATTTTGAGATGTCTTTTGCGATTGTATGCCAAGATCTGACAGAAGTACGATTTTAAGAGACCAAAAATATATAGTCTGGCAGTTTTTTTTAAAAAAAAAGAAAATAAAATATAAAAAAATATATTTTTGGTTGTTAGTTTTAACTTTGATTTGCATGCTACGTCCAGCAATGAATGGATCGAGAAATATGATTAGTTGGGGACCATCTATTATTTTATTACGTTTGCCCTAAGAGGGGAACGGAGTAGTATTGATTTAGGAGATTTTGTGTGCAGGTGTTTTCATAATGAACTCACTAAGACATGGCTACAGTAATATTAATTTAGTCGCCATAGTGACATTGGGAGGGGGGGGGGGTTGTCGATTTTTGAGGTTTTGCATACACATGCATAAGGCCAATGGGAGGGGTTGTGTGTGTCTCGGCAAAAGGAATGTTCATTATTAAAAAAACTCTATGATATTCATCCTGAAAGTCCAAAATAGTATATTTATATCTCGAATGCTGTAAAAATATCACACAGTAGGAATTATCTTCATGCTGTTGCCATGTATTTTCACAAATGAACTGGCTAGATATACTCAGATGGTGATGGTACTAAGTAGTAGAGGTGTTACAGTAATGCTTAGTCCAATGTATGTTCAATGCCATTTATATTTTGTTGGGCTACGCCAGTGGTTCTTAAGTTTTAATTTACCTGTGCCGTTGCCAAATTTAGGTTTTCTCAGGTTCCCTGTGTTAAATTCTGACAATTACACTTTGAAATGTTGAATACATAAATAAAATAAAATGAAGGGTTGGGTAAAATAAATATAACACATGTAAATCTCAAAGTGTCATAGAGTACCTGCAAACAGTAGTTACTTGAGTGGGTTACTGGGGGTATAGGGGTAGAAAATTTGTCTTTTTTGTGTATGTACTATACAGTTGGCCCCTCCTCGCATTTGTTTGCTGTATGACGTAATTTGTTGACATAATTTTTTCTTTTGTCGAGTCCAGAAACAGAAAACTAGAGAATGAATTCTCCACTATTAGGCGTAGCAACATTAGATTTCAACATATTTTATAGGATCTGAGAAGGCCTCTGAAATCTATTTTCCAACGCACAAAACAGCTGTACGATTTTTAATACCCCTTTTCCTTTCACCCAGTTACAGTGATAGTTATCAGACTAATATATAAACGGGGAATAGGCATAATGGATATTGATTTTTTTATATTTTTTTTAAACATTAAAAAAAATAAATCTCAAGTTACTTGGAAGGTTTTTTAAAATGATGCCCTAATTTGTTAATTAATTCGAGTTTGAACAGCGTTTAATTTCACCAGTATCTTTATTTTCACCAATGACAGACTGTGATAATATGATCAGCAGGTTCACCTAAATATTAATTGATATCTATAGCAGATACACTCGATACACATCTGCAAAACAAAGTTACCATAGACAGCAATATAAATGCTCAGTCATGTACTTTTAGAAGTTACCTATTTGCAGTCAGCTTAACTCCACACACAATGCAAGTAGTTATAGTTTGACTTAGTCTTGATCCCCTTATCAAAGTAACAACACTTTTACAATAAAATTGGAATCAAAGTGGACCTATATTTGTTACAACTATAATATTTTAAAAGAATTAAACTTGTGACTTGCAGCATAAATAAAACGTGTTGAAATTTTAAAGAAATAAACATTTGTATCATAACTTAAAAGTCGAATGGCTCCTCTGTTTGTAATCAGTTTTTCTCACAGCCCCTGAAGACCCAACTTTCAGCTCTATATGGTTATATCTCAATTTTTAAAATTTTAATATTTAATCATGCAAGATTGAGGGCTTCCCTATATCCTCTGTAAATGTCTAAAACTTTGAATTGATCTTATAAAATGTTTCTAAATTTCATGTCTACTTTACAGTCTTCTATTTAATTTGAAAAAGCTGACTTTATTTGAGAGTTACAGCAATATATTTTGTACCCTTTAAATCTATAACTATGTAATTCATAGTTATATTGGAAGGATCTTTTTAATGTTTTAGTGAAATCGCATTCTATTTATTAAATTATTTTGTAAATTTCTAGAGATCTGGACGAGAAAAGAATAAGCGGCAGCCTCAATGGTACGTTTTGCAGAATAAATAAAAAAACATTTTAAATACATTTGTAAATTAATTTTGAAAATAAATACTGCTGAAACTCATTTGAATATTAAAAAAATATTCATGAATTCATGTTATTTAATTGGCTTTGATGACTTGGACTTAAATAATTTTTCTTTATTTTTTGTTAATTTCATGTCAAGATTTTCTGGAGTAACAAATAAAGAGTTATTTTTTTATAAAAGGAATGTTTATTTTTATAAAATGTCAATAATATTAAAACAATAATTAGTTTTTAAATGTTGACTTTTAATTTAAAAAAAAAATGTTTTTGGTTTATTTTAGGACTACAGCAAAAGAAGGTTAGTCTCAGTTTGTACTTATTTTTGAAATTAGGGTTGTACCATTACCATATTTCTTTTGATTTTGCTTCTTCCCAGTGATGCCTTTTATCTCTTTGTTTTTTGGACAAAAAGGATTTTGCAGCAACTTATTACAATTAGTTATTCTGAAACTGTAACATTAGACCCAGAAATTATTTGAGCTGCATTTACAAACTAATCAGCGTTTTTTTTAAATAGAACAGACCTAACTACTGGAACAATTTTGCTTACAATACACAATTTTAAAATGTCTTTTACGATTGTACACCAATACTTGTCTTAAAGACAATTTTAAGAGAAAAAGTAAAAAATTATACAGTTAGTTTCCCAATTATATACATTTGTCGTTATTACTTGTTTTGTTTTTTAGTAAAAATTCAATTATATCCGGCGTTGAATAAACCAAGAAATATGATTGGTAGAAATATTTGAATTTGTAAATTAGTGGATTATGTTTTTATTTATTGAAATTAGCCACAATGCTAGTGGTACATGCGCAAGCACAGTTTTTGTTAGTTTTGGTAGATTTCGACTTTGTACTATTCCATCACTTTTTTAGATTTCTTATGCATTATTTAAATATTGTGTGTGATCTTAATTTATTGCAATAATTATTGGTCCACAGTTTTCCTCTTTACTTGACACAACACTTCCAGAACTGCAAAATTTTGTAGCAATAGAGAGCATAACTGGGTTTCTTGTTACTGTCTGAATCTCTCTCTGATTTGTTTTGGGCCTCCCTTTTTAAAAATCAGTCCTCATTTATGACTACTTGAATATGAGCAAATATAACACTCAACTATGAATAATCTTTCCTGCCCAACTGTCTAACTTATCTTCCTTTTCACTACTAGGAACACTTGGTGTCATGAAAAATTTTGAAAAAAAACCCACCTTGGTGTTTATGATGGGGAAGTTTCAGTACTGTATGTTTTTGCATATACCATAGTACCAAGTCAAATTTTTTAAACACATATTAGCACATTGAATAATTACTTGTTTACTGTTGATAACTTAAACACCAATTAGAAAAATCTCAGTAGACTTACCAAATACTTATTCTGTTAACTGCTAGCAAGGTTGACGATCTATCCATAGTGCTGGTGTTGATTTGTTAATCTTGGTTTGGGTGGGGTTAATAAATTTTTTAAAGAAAAAAAAAAGTGTATTATTTGCCAGTGAGCCTAACTTCAAAATGTAGGATATTGTATTGAGGTGAGCTTAATGCAATTAATTTCCTTGTCATCTTTATGCTGTTTTTCAGAATTTGATAATTCTAATTTAAGATAAAATACTGTTAAGTCTTTCTCACAGCAGGCTTGGAATTTGCAAAAGGTGATCACCAATCATTTTCTAAGGCAGCTGTAGAAAATAATTGTCCACCCTCTCAAGATTTTGGGAATCAAAGACAAATGACAGAAAGAGCAGAAAATATTCTCCATAACCAAGGCAGAGGAGGTAATTAAAAAAACAATAATACCTTTTTAAAATTAAATTTTTAAAGTATAATATTTGAAAAGGTAAAAAATTTGAAGGCCATTAATCCAGTCTGACAGTGAATAACTTGTTTCCATTAAAAAAGTATCATATATAAATGCCTTTAAACTTTGAAGTATCACAATAATGAGAACCAATTGTAGATCATAGGCACCACATTTCTATTCCTCTGGGTTAAGATTTTTATCAAATATTTTTACCAGTACATTGGGAAGTGTTAAGCTTACTTTGAAGTAACTCTTATTATTCTTATACTAAAATAAATCTTTCACTTGTTGGGTCACGTGTATGTTCACAGAATTACTTTTAGCGTCATTATTATTTAAAACGTTCTTTGAAGGGTCTAATAGAGTTAACTGCAATCAATGCAATTGAAAGAATGGAAATATTCAGGCCCCTCATTATCCAAGAATAAAATTATAATAACATGGGCAGCATAGCGATTTCTCAGATGAGTTGCATGTTGTTTATCAGGATTTTAAAATTGAATTTTTTTTGTTAAGCATGTTATGGGGTGAATACTGCTAATACCATGGTTATTTTCCGCTATTTAAATATAAAAGTACATACCGGTTGTATATAAATTAGTGGACACAACAATGATTTTTAAGATTTACTTCAGACAAACTAATCTCATTTTTAAAAAGTAATGCACTTGAAACCACTTTGCAGTCTTATCGAGGTAAAAATTTTATTAATCATAAAAAAAGTTAATCACTTTCATTAAAATTAATTTCAGCTTCTTGCCAAAAGAATCAATCAGAAGGACTTCACACTCTTATTGGTTTATCAGGCAATATGCAAAGCATTGGTCATGGGGATTTCAAAAGTATTTTTCCATCTGTCATCAACCGTATGTAATATAGTCCTCTTTAGAATATTATGTCATTTTACTCTCTCCCTCCCTCCCTCTCCTTCCCTCTCTCCTTCTTCTTCTTATATTTGAGGGGCCCACGATCATTTTGTTGATCATTCTGGCTCCTGGTTTAAATTCAGAGTTTGCCTGCTCTTAGATGGGTTGTCGTCCAAGACTGACGAGTCCCATCCACCCGGGGTGTTTGGTATGTTGGCTTTAGTGGGGATTGAACTCCAGACCACCAGCTATTTGGTTTGAGACAGTTTAGACCGCTCTGCCACCCAGCACCTCTCCTTCTCTCCCCCTCACTCTCTCCCTCCCTTCCCCTCACTCTCTCCCTCCCTCTGTCTCTCTCTTTTACATTTCCCATTGCTTCCAGACTCTATTTGGTTCTGATTGACATGTACTCACTTCACATTGTCCTTTGGTTTTCCCACATCATCTTGTCTGGTGATGCTTAGTACTATTTTCAGAGCATTTGTCAAATCAACATCACTTCTTTTGGTGATGACATATTCTGTGTTAACATCTCCATACATTTGACAGATTTCTCTTTAAACATATTTTTATGAGTACTAAAATGGATTGGACCTATCTTTTTAGCATGTCAAAAGCTCCTCTTACCTTTTTTGTTTTTTTTTGTTTGATATTTCCTCATTACTTCTTTCTTTATTGATGGGATGTCTTAAGTATTGAAAGGAGTCAAACACGTTCAGCTGTACATTTTGAATAATTATTAGGTTGTTGTTATCTTTATTAAATAAATGCTAAAATGTTTACAAATGAAAATTTCTATTCTTAATTTTATTGCCCCTAACTTTCTTTTACTAAACACTTATTTTCTAGATTATTTATGTGATTTATGTAAATAATATTTTTTATATTGAATGGTGAAATTTGGCAAAAAAAACCCAACCTTTTGGGGGTAAAAGACATGTATACATAAAGTATTCATATTATCAGAATGGGCATTGGGAAGGCCAGTTAAATTATAAATAATTTTCTCTGAATATTTTAAAATACTTAACTTTGCTTAAAAAATATGTATTTATTGTAGCACCTAAAAATGAAGATGTTGAGAGAAAACATCCATGTGTCTATTGTTACAAGGAAGGTACTTATTTAATCTTATTAATTTAATATATTATAAAATTAAAGTCTAACCTTTATTTTTCCATGTTGAAGTAATGGTAGCAAGGAGTTAGAATAAATTTACTGAACTAGATGAAACATAATTTTTTAAAATATGCTTTTAATTGTAATTTCTTCAGTATAATTGAAGATATTTAACTATAACTTAACAGGCTCATTTTCTGTTTTTAATCATAGTTTAAAATTTTTGTTTTGATATGATTGTAGGTTGTGTTAATCTGTGCTCCCGATGTAAGATGTACTATTGCTCCATTGAATGCCAAAAGAATGACTGGCCAAGACATAAGGACATATGTATTGCAGTCAAGTAAGTTTAAGCTTGATGTTAAATAAACACTGCTTTATGTGGCTTAAGGTATTAAAAAAAAACTTTTAAGCCACATAAAGCAATGTTTATTTAACATCAAGCTTAAACTAACTTGATATATTGTTATATATTTACATCTGCACTTTCAATTAGAACTGTCAAAACTCACGTAAATTACAAAATGGCCTTCATGATCAGAATTATTTTAAAATTAAATTATTCATCAAATAAATTATTACATTTATTTAAATTTTAATATAAAAATCCTCAATTTTATAATTTATAGGAAAATACAGATGCACTTAATATTCTGATCATAATGTTCTTAAAATAAATGTTAATAAAATTTGTAACAGAAAACTTTGAATAGGTGAAAAGAAAATGATGGATTTTATTTAAAATAAATAGATTGCTCATGTTAAAAACGGCAAATTTTTATTAGATCTACAGAACTCAATGTCATATTTGTTGAAGTATACAATTGCATTGTTGGAAAAGGAAACTTTGAAACCAAAACATTAATTTCATAATGTTTAGTTATTTTTTTTGTTTAGCTTTTGTTAAAAAGAAATAGTTTTACCCTGACTAAATCCTGATTGTTAATGTTATATATTTTATTCAATTAATATGACATGTGATGCATTTAGTGTTGGTTACACCCCTCTTTTTTCTTTAGTGAATTCTTCAGTGATGAAAGAAGTCCGTTAAATAACCTTGATATTAATAAATCTGGAAACAGAACACGTTTGGATTATAACACAGACATTGAAGAAGATAAATCTTTTTCAAAGAAGCCAGGAGGAGAAAAATCGGAAAAAAAGACACAATCAGAAATGCAGATAAATCTGGATAAGCAGCATCAGCAAAAGGGCTCACCTTTAAGTGTAGATGAAAAAACAATTTTTCAACAGGAAGTTAAGTTGGACTTGCCCATTGGCTACAAAGGTCAGGTAAGATGTTCAATATTAATTCATGGAGTATTGTTCTCAGTTTTTTACTTTAATTTTATTCCAAACTTTTATTTTTCTCTGTTAGTTTATTCAAAAGAATCTACCATTATTAATTCTGTTTTAGTTAGATTATATTAGATTAGATTCTAGCAATGATTGACTAGTAAAATACATGCTTTAAAATACACAAATAGGGTTACCTCACGCATTATGAAAACCCAAGCAAATTTTGGATTTGCTGTGAAGAATTCTTGTCTGACTTTATGGACATGTGTACAGCGATGACTGAAGTAAGACCTAATATATAAATGTTTTAATATGTGAAATTTTATTATCTCTGAAACTTAAGTGTTTATTACAAGATTATTATTTTAAAAATTAGAATACTTTATAGTCATGTTTCGGTTTACAATCCGTTATTGATAACATTTTTACTAAAAGGGCATCATTTAAAAAAAAATATTAAAATATGATAATCTAGATAAAAGTAATCTTCTTCAAGTTTTATTGGTAAATCTTATATTTATTTATTATATGTAAATTTAATTGCTTTTTCATATGAATTGTCAGTATTCAGAGCCTTAGGCAGTACAGAACTCACCCAGCACATTTCATTTAAATACTATTATTCTGTGATAAAAATGTTAGAAGAATAGTAAAAGTTAATTTGGGTTAAAGGGTGTTAATAAATCAATTATGAACTTATATTTTAATATAATAATTAATTTAATAATTATTATTTAATGTTAACAAGTTTTTTTTCTTAAAGTTGTTTTTAATTTGTTTGTGACCTTACAAATTTGTTTTAAATAGGAGCTGGAAAAAACAAACCCAAATGAACCTGTTAAACCTGAAGTGCATTTAATTTATGCTACAAAGTATTTGGGAGATTGGAGACGTGTTAGAGTTGACTCAGTTCATGACAATACAGTCACTGGCTACTACATAGATTATGGGCAAACCGAAGAAGTGAAAATTGAAAATTTGCGTTGCATTGATGTTTTGGTTCGAAGCCAGGTCAGTGAAGCAGTGAAGATCATCTAATAACATTGTATTTTCCTTGACTATGTACAATTGTAAATGATAAGTGATTTTTCTATTTTGTTAAAAACCATTTTAGGATGGGAATCTGATTTAAAAATTAGATATGATTATTTTTAAAATGGTGATTTATTCAAAGGGTTAATAATTGCCAACAATGGATGCCATAAAATTATTAAATTTTGGACAGTCGTGTTAAAATTGTTTACTATACAAAATGTTCTTGTTTTATTTCAGGCTATTTGTTGTTGTATAAATGGCCTGAAGCCTAAAGGATCTGATGCATGGAGTCCTGAAGCTATTTTTGCTGTAAAAGAATGGCTTGGAAAACCCATGAAACAATCATTAAATTTTGAAATTGTACAGCAAAGAGGTTCTTTTTTCGATGTGAAGATATCAAAAGATAAAGGTATACACTGACATAAAATACCAACAATTTTTTAATAAGAATTGGTATTAAAGTTAAAAGGAACAAAAATAATAATATTCCTAGGTAGATCTAAAATTGTTTTTTTAAAAAGAAAAACAATTTTAAATAAAGTGTTCATAAAGTAGCATTTGTTTTTCAAGTTCCTACATTGTGGAAAAATAAATTTTAATTTTAACGTTACTCAAATTATATCTTTATTTAAAAAAAAAAAAATCCCTTTTAATTAAATATTGTCATTTTTGTCAGTTTGTCAGATATGATGCATTTTATTATTTAAATATTTATTTACCAATTTAAAATTTGCTATAGTAAATCTTGAATTCAGTACAAAATTCATCTATCAAAAATCACTATATCCATTGAAAATTAGTATATTATAACTCGTTAAACTGTGCTTTAATCATTGGTTTTCTGGAAATTACAAATTTTAGGACATGTATCAATATCCAGATTTTAATGAAGGTTTTATTGTTATTTGAATGTCGTTCTGTGAATTTATTACTCAATTTTAGTGATAGACTCAGACCTAATTACTCTTACGATTTTGGCGTACAATGTAAGATTTTGAGATGTCTTTTACGATTGTACGCCGAGACCCGCCAAAACTACGATTTTCAGAGAGCCTGTGAAAAAAAAAAAATTTTCCGATTAAAATTCGTTTGTTGAAGTTTTAGCCTTTTCCAATAAAAATCTACTGGTGAATGGAACGAGAAAAACGATTGGTTGTAATTTTTTTTAAAGTTGGGACCATCCTTCATTATATTATGTGCGCACTGAGAGGGGAGGTGGGGGCTGTTAATGAAGGAGATTTGCGGCATACGGGACGCATGGGTGGGGGGTTGGTCGGAGTGCCAAAGGTTATAAAAATATCACCGCAAAGTATCGTATTGATGGCGATGATTGTCCTAGTGTTGCTTTGTGTGTCACACTGACCTAGTTAGCTGCGTCACTGGTAATATTTATAGGCCTACTATTCACCACCATGCCCCCTTTGACTGCTACCAAGCTTGTGACGTAGTTTTGTTCCCTTGAACCGCGGCGATGGTGAAAACGGAGAAAACTAGAGACGAGACGGTTTTT
>CAXITT010000177.1:195949-236765 GCA_964033795.1 Lymnaea stagnalis | reverse complement strand
GGGGGGTCCCAATTCGTTACCGGGTAATTAATTCTTATTTTAATACATTTTATTTTATGCCCACCTGACGTCAAGTTTGAACAACGTTAAATTTCACCGGTGACTTTATTTTTACCTGTGACAGACTGGGATAATGTGATCAGCACGTTAACCCAAATATTAATTAATATATTGTACCAGCCGATACACGTCTGCAAAACAAAGTGACCGCCGTTTGCGGTTAACGTCAGTCATCTACCGTTAACCTTCAGTTCTATATTTTGACGCTAGCTTAACTCGATTCCACTGAACATGCTATAGGAGTAGTTATTGTATACATTATATATACTGTATTTTTATTTATTTACTATCAAAATACTGCATTGTACGATTTTGAGACGATATTGTACGATTTTAGGAGTTTGTGGGGTAAACAGGTCTGCAATATATATACTCTGTTTATTTTTACTATTAAGGTAATGTATTTAACGATTTTATGATGATATTGTACGATTTTAAGAGTTTGAGGGTAAACGGGTCTGTAGACTGTTATATAAAGGCACAAATGCAGTTATGACTTTCATACACTTTAATAATTTTTCAGAGTCTTTAACGCATTTGCTGGTGTCAAGAGGATATGCCGAGCTTTCAAGCAAACAGCAAAAATTGCCCAAGCCAGTAAAATCAGTTGATTTATCAGTGCCATCAAGGTTTGAAGAAATATTGAAAATAAAAACTAAAATTAATTTTATGGTAAAAGGAGATTAAAATGTACTTTAAAGTCCTTTATGCTTTAAGTTTTTATCTCATTCTATGCAACAGTTTAAATGACAATACACAGTTCTGTGTTATATCACAACATTGTATGGCGGCTTCATCAACTGGACATAGTTTTAAAAAAAGGGGCATACTATTTCAAAAACATACATTACATATAATCAGTTATAAATTCAAAAGCAGCAGATTGTAAAGTTAGATACAAATAACATGTGACAAAATTCTTTGGATATGGGGAAGTAGTGTGACCATAAAAATAGAATTTAGCCATGTAACAGGGTTTCTTCTGGAGACAAACATAGTTCTCACTTTTATGTTACACCTCATTAAATTGCATCAGCTTCCAAGTGTACTTTATGATAACAGGAATTATTGGATAATTTATTTTTATTATTATTTCAGTGTTCTTATATAGTGCTCTTCCCCACCGCGCACCACATCAAAATATTGGCAAAAATAAACTTTAAAACAGTTACATAAATATATTTAATTAATATTTAATAAAAAATATTCACCCCGCCCACCCCAGAACTATTTACATGTCAAGCCATGCACGGCAGCCAGCAACATCTTTTTTTTTATCAGAGAGGGTGGGAATCAGTTGGGATAGTACAGATTGAAGAGATGTGTCTTGAGTGCAGTTTTGAAAGCCTGGATGGTCAGTATGTTTCAGATGTTTAGTGGGAGAAAATTCCATTGTTTGGGGGCAAGAAAGAGAAAGATAGTTCACCATATGTTTTAGAGTGTGCCCTTGGGAACAGAAAGAATATGCCTGTCTGCAGAGTAGAGAAGCTGTCGAAGGGGTGAATAGACAGAAAGAATTTTGGTTAGATAGGAAGGGCAGGAATCAGAGAAAAAGTTTTGGCAGAGAACAGACAGTTTGTAATCAGTGCATGCTTTTTTATAAAGGGAGCCAAAGAAGTTAGTGAAGTAGTGGAGTGACGTGATCATGTTTTTTGCCTTAAGAACTAACCTAGCAGCAGAGTTTTGAATTTTTTGCAATTTTTCAATGAAGTGTTTTGGTGAACCTGACAGAAGAGTTGCAATAGTCAAGATGAGAGGGAACAAGAGCACAGACTAGGGTTTTTGTTGAGCTAACTTTGAGGTAGTGGTGGATGGAGCTGATCTGACGAACACTCAGGATTAAGGGGCTACCCCAGCTGTGATAGCCTAAGCACTGTGGTTAATTTGAAGACCTATCTGCATCAAATTTCTAGATATATGTTCCCCATGCATAATATAAATTAGGAAGATTTAGCCTCTTAGTTTAAATTGTTATTTTGTGTATAAACAAAACAAGTTGTACGTAACAATTATTTTATTTCACATATTCCAGGATCATGGTATCTGCTTTGGAGAAAGGATCAAGTTCATTAAAACCAGGAGAGCAATTAAAAGTGTTACTCATTTATTTTGAATCTGTTAACGAGTTTGCTGTCATCAGACTGGATTCTTGGGGAGCTCTAGGTGAAATAAATCAACTGCTGCAATCAGAATATGCTGAAAGCAATCTATCATACAGGTTAGTTAGAAGGCATTCATGTGAATTAGCCAATTTCCCCCCCACCACAAATTGTTAGCTTTTTGGATAGCCCATTGAGGAATATAGTTTCATGCTCCTTTAACATTGTTATGATGTATATTAGCTTTTATTTCATACTTGAGCCAAGTTGACCCAGTAGATTCCAGTATGATTTTTGTGTGTCTTAAGTCTGACCTTCTGGACTAGCATTTTTTCTCCTTAGCCTTGGTCATTTCAAAGTTGCTGACAAGACAGTGAGCATGTTTATCATCCCACTGATTGGGTTATAAGGAGTGGTGTGGGCGTCGCTCAAATTTTAATATGGAAGAAATATATTAATATTTGAACTTCATTTAGCATTATTTCTGTGGGTTGTTTTTTTTATCATAGCATGGCTGCATTTTTGTAAATTTCATGTTATAAATATTGCTCGTGATTTGAAATATAGTTTCTTTTCAATATTCTAGTTGGGGGTTTTATTGACAAAAATTGTGTTAATACTACTAGCACTTGCTAAAAATTGTTAACCCATATTAAATAGTTGGTATAACTGGCCGATTTCCCAAAGGGTACAATTCGTTAGTTTAAAATTAATTATATAGAATATGTAGCTGGAGTGGTTATAGCATCACTAGGGAGCCTCATACGGCTATTGTGGCTCTATGGTACAACACAAAATACTTAAAAATTTTGTAAAAATACTTCACTATGTAGTTTATACATAGCATTAATGATTAACAATGGAACTTAATGTGTTCTAGATTATTTTTGAAATTCATCCAACAGGCAAGCTCAGTTACATTGGATTATTAATATTTGTTTTGTTTTTCTCAGCCCTGTTCCAGGAGAACTTGTTGTCACCAAGTTCTCAGGTGATAATAAATGGTACAGATGTGAAGTTATCAGTGCTGAGAAAGGATTATATAAGTTGTACTTCCTGGACTTTGGCAATTGTGAAATGCAGTCATCTAAGTTCATAAGACCAGTGATAAATCCCAAACTGGCTAGCATTCCAAATTTGGCTTTGAAATGTTCTTTATTTGGGTTAAAAATACCTAAAAATCTTAGCAGTGATTGTGTGACTGAGGTAATCTTTTTTGTATGTGATGTTATGGAGTTACTTAATTCTATGTTGTAATGATTTCTCTGTACTATCTGTTATAGTATCAAATTTAACATATTAATGTCTTTGAAATAAATTATGTCTTGAAGTTTGTTATATCTTGAAAGTAAAAAGGTGAATTAAATTTAACATTAAATAGCAAACCGGAAAAATTATAAAATAATTTAACTGAAAAAAATAACTTTGATTACATTCTGCTTAATATTTGATGTACTTATCCAATTAAGAGTTAAATTACGTTTTTTTCACTTGAAAGCTATTATAAAAAAAAACAACTCATTTTTTCTTCATCAGGCTTTTAAAACAATTATCCAGGATTTCTCTAAAAGTGATCAGACGAGTCTGTTTCTGGTAAAGGCTAACTATGACATTATATCAGGTGATTTTCTCTCAGAGTCAGGACAGCTGATGTCCATACTATTGAATAAAAAGCTTCATGAACTCTCTGGAAATAGTCAGACTGATACTGCTGAACAACAATTGTCTGCCACGGCACAAGATTCTGTAACAACACAAGATTCTATAACTCATCCAAATAATAAAAAAAAATGTGATAAAGCTAGAGAAAAGGTAAGCAAGGAAGATATGCCCATAGAATCCTTGCCATTACAAGGAGAAACTGCAGTTTATGTGACCTTTGTTAAAAACTGTGGGGAGTTCTATGTTAGAAATTCAAGCAAGAATGACAAATTTATTGCTATGATGAAGGATCTCAATTCTTGTATTGACTCTGCACCAGTTCTGTCTCGCTCATGTGTTGGTTGTATTGTGGCTGTTCAGTTCAGCCTTGACCAATTGTGGTACAGGGGCAGAGTGATTCAGATTGAGGGAAATGCATGTGATGTCCTTTTCATTGACTATGGGAATAGTGAAAGAACAAAATTGTCTGAATTGAGAGTTATGCCAGCATCTGTCATTGCACTTCCTGCTCAAGCTATTAAATGTGAACTTTTTGGAAATCTCAGTACATATCCTGAAGAAGCTCATCAACAATTTAAAGAATTCATGGAAAATGAGGTGGTGAATCTTCACATTGTGAAAAAAACAAAAGATAGCTATTCTGTTAAGTTGAGGGCACAAGATGGTACAGATATTCTTGCTTTAATTCTAAGTGGTAAAGATGTTGGTCAGGTATGTGGGTAGATTTTTCTGTTTTCCTCCATAAAAATCAACTTTTTTTATATGTAAATTTTCTTCTTTATTTTGGCGACCATTCTTAATTCTAAGTTTAACAGAAAGAAAAAAAACCAATGCAAATCCTATGATTATCATTTTTATACCAAGTAATAATGAACCCCTGTAAGTTACTATATTTTAACTCCATTAGTTTTGGAAATCATTTTTTAAAATGGAATTTGTTTTAGTTGTGACATTATGTATTATGAATTATTTGTTTCCATAAACACTGTTTATCATACATAAAATTTTCTCATATTTCAAAACAGAATCAAGCTGAAATGTCAAGCATCCGCAGTATACCCAATCTCACATTTGACAAGATATTACCGTTAAAAGTGGAATTTGTTAGCATAGTTAATGCATCAAATTTTTATGTTCAAATAAGCGAATGCATTGAATCTTTGGCTCATTTAAGCATTGCACTAACCAGCCGTTTAGAGCAAACTCCACAACCCATAAAATCTATTAATGTTGGTGATTTTGTTGCTTCCCGATTCAGTCAAGATAAGGAACCTATATGGTATCGTGTTAGAGTTGAAAGTATCAAAGAGGACAAATGTACTGTTTTCTTTGTTGACTATGGAAACCTTGAAGATACTGAGAAATCAGGGCTTATGATGCTCTCTGATGAAGATTTACAGTTGCCAGCCTGCAGTGTAAAATGCAAATTAAAAGGACTAGAAAAGCAAGATGTGAACAAAATTTCCACTGTGGGACAAAATGATGTAAGTACAAGTGTTGTGTATTTGACTAAATACATAAAGAAGCTAACAATAAGTTAAAATTGAGAAATAAATTATCTTATGGGTATAGCAGGAGTACAACCAGTAATGTCATGTCGAACATTAAATGAGGACAGAATTGTATACAAAACACTTCATATCAAAACTACAAAAGGTTCAAAACTCAGCTGCAAGGCTAGTTCTAAAGGCAAAATATGTGATCATGTCACTCCACTACTCCACTCGCTTCAATGGCTCCCTATACAGGCACGCATTGATTACAAGCTGTCTGTTCTCCGTCACAACTTTTTCTTAGATTCCTTCCCTTCCTATCTAACCAAAATTCTTTCTGTCTATTCACCCCTTCAACAGCTTCGCTCTTCCACAAACACTCGTATTCTGTCTGTTCCCAAGATATGCACTAAAGCATGGTGAACGATCTTTCTCTTTCTGTGCTCCCAAACAGTGGAATTTTCTCCCACTAAACATCCGAAACATACCGACCATCCAGGCCTTCAAAACTACACTCAAAATATATCTCTTAAAACTGTACTATCCCAACTGATTTACATTCAAGTAGGATTTAAAAATAAAAAGATAATTTAATTGGGGTTATCAAAATAATTTATACAGATCTGCAGTTGGGGATCAAGACTGGACATATCTTTATAGAAAAACTGCAGAAAGTTCAAAACTCTGCTGCTAGGCTTGTTCTTAAGGCAAAAAAACGCGATCACGTCACTCCACTACTCCACTCACTACATTGGCTCCCTATACAGGCACGCGTTGACTACAAGCTGTCTCTTCTCTGTCACAACTTTTTCTCGGATTCCTGCCCTTCCTATCTAACTGAACTTCTTTCTGTCTATTCACCCCTTCGACAACTTCGCTCCTCCGCAGACTCGCGTATTCTTTTTCTCTTTCTGCGCCCCCAAACAATGGAATTCTTTGCCACTACACATCCGCAATATAACAACCACACAGGCCTTTAAAACTGCACTCAAAACACATCTATTTAAACTATACTACTCTGACTGATTCTCCTCCTATAAACCGATAAACGTACCTGGGTTTCCTTGTAAAAATGTCTGGTGTGGGTGGATGAATATACCTATGGTGTTGTTTTGCTTATATGTTGTTTTTATTTCATTTGTGTATTTTATTTTAATATTATGATTATGCCTCTTTGCTATATTTATGTACAGCGCGGTGAGCCCAGCCCTAGTCCGGGGTACCGCTCTATATAAGACCACTTATTATTATTATTATTATTATATCTCTCTGTCCTCCCCCCTAATTATTTTTTCTGGCTCTTTTTGCCTAGGGTTCTACAAACAGAATGCCAACACTGTACCAATGTATACTTGTTTCTTTATTAACCCGTTGTCAGATCCTACAAGTTCACAATATAATATACTTTACTGACTGATTAACACTGGAACACTAATGAATAGGCTAAATACACTCTATACAAGACTAATGAATACTCTAAATACACTCCATACAAGAATTTGCTCTAACTATTCTCCTGTTCACACACCATATATATATGGCCTATGTTTATTTCCCTTTACCAATGGCTTTTAGCTATAAAAATACCATTTATGCTCACAACTCACTTTCTACTAAAAGTATTTTCACTAAACACCATGTTTCCCATACCTGCACAGTTTATAGCAATGTGCACACCTAACTAGTGATTGATCCAGACTGACTGAAACTAATTTAGAACAGTTTACATCTATATTTTCATCAAGTCATCAAGTTTTCTAAATTCTTCCAGAACATCCTATATTTAAAAATAAGTTTAAAAAATGTTTCCCCTGTAAATGAAAGTTTATTTTCTTACAAATAATTAATCACTTCATATTTGTTTACTTAGTCTTTGCCCCTGAATAGATAATATTTTTTGTTAAAAGATTAAAGGCATTAAAGTGTACTGCCAAGATGGAGATGAGTATATTGTGGATGTGCTTGATAGAGATGGGAAGTGCATTACTAGCAATTTTATTTCAAAGTCTCAAACAGAGGTTCCTGTCAAACCTAAGGTAAAGAGATAATTTGACAGATTAGTTGATTCTCTAATCATTTGCCATAAGATTGAGATATGTTTTGTTTAATTTCTTTCAGTTATCTGTATGACTAATGATAAGCCTTGAGAAAAGTTTTTATTATTTCAGACACTTTAAATCATGTCATTCATTAATATCTTAGTCTTAGATCCTAAATTGACTATTTCTCATGAGGTTTTTGTCACTTCATTGTTTTTATTTAATGTTATTTTCTTCCAGCAAATTAGCCCCCTGGTCAGCAGTGCACTTTATAAAGTAACTAAAATTGATATTGTCCAGGAGCAACTACACAGAACAGAAGAGGCTATCCCAGCTGTTGTTACTCACATCAACTCTTGCCATGAAGTTTATATTCAGTTGAGGAAAAAACATTTAGAAGAAGATTTATTAAAATTGATGGTGAAACTTAATGAAACATGTGAAACCTTGCAGCCACTTAAAAATCCCTCTGTAAACTCTGTATGTGCAGCAAAGTATAGCCAGGATGGAAGCTGGTACAGAGCTAGAGTTCTGAAGATTATTAATTCTACTACTGGTATTGTTCAGTTTTTGGACTATGGTAATTCAGAGGAATCTTCCTTATTAGATCTGAAAACTTTGAATCCTGCTTTGACAAAACTGCCAGCTCAAGCCATTCAGTGTTGCCTACTTGGTTTTGAGTTGTGTTTGGAGCAAGCAACAAAGGCCACTTTGAATCCACAAGAATTACACAAACTGAGATCTGAGCTACTAGAGCAACAAGTCAAGATTAGAGTTGTCAAGGAGATTTCTAAAACATGGGTTATTGAGATGGAGAATGAACGTAGGAAAATAATTTCAGGAGAGCACAAGATTGTAAGTGAAAACTGCATCTATTTTCATTTATTTAACTTTTCTGAAATCACAGTACTTTTAACTCGGAAAACCTCCCAAGTTGTTTTCAAAAATATGTCTTTTAAATAAATGTAACAGCTTAAATATGTAGTTTTTCCATTTTTTTTTAAACAATCCAATTTGATTGAAGTAAATTGAAAAGTATATGAAAAATTTCAATTACTTTAAGCTATAAAATGCTATTGTTAATTAAAGTAGTTTATGGACTTCATTTAAACAAATAATAATGAAATGAATATTACTTTCTAAGCCAGCAGCTATGTCCCAAGACTTGTTCACAGCCAGTCTCTCGGATTTAATTATTGAGACTCCTTCTGTGAGAGAGTTTGAAGCGCATTTAATACATTTCAACAGTTTCAATGAGTTTTACTGCCAAAGACGTGATCCTATAGGTTTGTACTCACTTATATAAGAATGAAAATACAATCAGCAGTTTATATGATATTGCTACTGGTGTTTTCTTCCATGTCAACTAGGATAGTCGTAAATTTATTCTTTACAAAATTAATAGTCTGAACAAGCGGTACACTTTATTCAACACCCTGGATACCTCCCTGTGTTGTTTGACGGCAAAAGCTTTTCCATCTTCATGGTGGATATCAAAACTCCTTGCCAGCACATAGCGGAATATGCATGACATAGCCATTTGAATCACACAGTTGGAACTTTTTATTCTAAATTTTGCATGTTGCTTTTTTGGCATAAAATGGATATAAACCACCCTGTTCTTCATGCTGATCATAGATTAGTCAATGGAAATATTCCTGGATGGTACATAATTCTTGGAAAAGTTGTTAATTTGTCTAGAGCAGGTATAACTTAGCTCACATGGTCAAAGCCATCCTGTCCTCTTTTCTTCACAGAAGCAATGTCACTCACACAGCATTATATGAATTAATGTAAATAAATTACAGCTCAATGTGTCTATTGAAGTATGGTGTCAATAGAGCTGATGTGGTTGACTAGTAGTCACAGATTTTTTTTCCCAATGAGCCCCATTTTTAGGAGAAGGCCTAGGTATTTAAAAAATTATTCCATTGAAATGCCTTTCTCTGGCCACAAGTAATAGCGACTTGGGAAAACTTTCTCTCCAAGAAACTGTTGAGTCCATAGCCAGGAATGGTGCATGTTGATTTGTTTCTTGCAGCAAAGTGTTCAAAAGTTCATCATAAAAAATTAATTCCGAAAATAAATAGGCTCCGAACACAATTTAGGCTGTGAACACAATTCCAAATTTATAATAAGATAAGATACTTTTCGATCCATATTAAGGTAATTGTTTTTTTATTACATTGTACATATTCATTTTCAGCACTTACATAAATACAAATTTTAACCAAGGCAACATTTTACAATAATAAAAGTTTAAACACAAGACATCTAAAGTATTTTTTCTAGCTAGAAATTAGCAATCAACGAATTCCTTTAGTGACTTAATTAGTGATCATTTAGATTTGGTAACTTCTGGGAATAATATCTCTAGAAGTTCCTAATTTGTTTTCCTTGATGAATTTAGAAGCTGCTTTTATTGTATGGAGGGCAACAATCCGAAATCTCACTGTCAGAAATTAGATTTGACAATGAATTGTTAACAGGCATGGCTGCCAAAGAACAAACCATGGGAAGTGAAATGGAAAGCCTGTTCTGAAATTATTTTTATGTTTTTAGAGTAAAATTTGTATCCCCTTTTGAATGTGATTAAAGGGACACTACTGGTTCATAAACATATGGGCATATTACTATAGAAATGAGGTACTGAAAAATGTTGCAAATTAGCATTCTCCTGATTTAGATAATTGATCACTGTCATTAGGAAAATGGAAGAGAAACCTTTAGGGCAATTTAGGGTATTCAAGTGAAGTGGTTTGGGAATGCTTTGAAACATCCCACTCAAAGAGCTTCATCTAGATATCAAGGGTCTGGGTAGAGTTCATGTTTTTAATGGAAAAAAAACCTAAAAAATGGAAATTAAGAAAGGCTTTGTAACATAAGGGTTAAAAGTAAATTATATTTGATTAAGCCACTGTTTATTGGTATAGGCTTGCTAAGGATTTCTTTAAGCAATTGGAAGGATGCAACATTTAAGCAATTTCAATTGTATGTGAGAATTAGAATTTAAAAAATCTAAATCATGTAGCTCAGGTGCAGTCCCATTGGTTATTGGAAAATTTACCAACAGTTAAGCTTTGTTTAATAAAGATACTATCATTATCATAAATTAAAAACTTGTTTAAATTTTTGTTCTATGACAGAAATCAAAGAATTGCAATTACTGCAAGACCAATTGATGGAGAATGCTGCTAAAATAGATCCTACATTTGTGTGCATTCCTGTGGTTGGCTGTCTTTATGCCAGTGAGTTCATGGGACATTGGTACAGGTGTGTTGTACAAAAGGTTAGTAATACATAAATTTAAAGACGTTACGAGACAATTATATTTGTTCTCAAGTATTTTTTTCTAAAGGCCAGGTGTTATCTTTTACAATCTTATTTGCTTTAGTTTATCAAAAAAGGCCTCTGAAAGTAATTAAATACGTTGTATGTTATGAGATTTAATCGTAACACTCAATTAAATTACTGTTAAATAATTCTGGCATGCATAATTTGTGTTTTATTTGATGGACCTTGGTTGGTTACTGTAAGTGGAGACTGTTCATGTGGAAAACAAAATTAAAATTATTATAACCTAACTTGTTAAACCATCACTCAGATTAATAAATAAAATCTCTATTTCCATAGATTCTTGGTCCAAATGTTTTAATAAAATACATTGATCATGGGAACATAGAGCAAAAGAAAGCCAATGCACTAAGGCCCTTGACTCCTGAAAGTTTGGCCTTACCTGTCAGGCTACTCAAATGCAAACTTTATGGTAAATTTATATATTGTGTTTAAAGTTTATATTAACCAAAATATTGTAACCAAAAACTGTTTGGAGCAAAATTATGTACTTTTTACATGGTTAATCTAGAAAAAAAAATGTTTTTGAGTCTCCATAAACATGTTTAAAAAGAAAATTACATTTATTAAAGTGTACAAGTACAAAATATGAAATGACAGCAATAAACTTTTTTAAGGTGTTGAACCAGTGCATCCCAATTGGGAAAGTCCAGAGATAACGCAGTACATTGAACTACTGTTGGAAAGGCATCCTCAAGTTGTCATTGAGGAAGAAAGTGAAGACACCTTTCTTGTGTCTCTATTTATTGTGGATGATGATATTACTGTTAATGTAGCCTTAGATTTAGTTGACATAAACATGGCAAAGCCAATCCAAAATCCTGAGGTAAGTAAACTAATATCTAATAAGAACATTAAGATACCTTATTACAAAAATTAATTTTTCATTTAGATCATATTAGAAAAAAAAGTGTTTTACAAAAAAGTATAGGTAGATCAATCTTTAAGTTATTGCATCAAAGTGATTAGCATTTCATTTTAAATTGATGTTTTTTTTAGAAGGATATTTAAACACATTTAAAACAATAACTTGTTCATGATTGTTCATTGACTACAGGCTCTTTCTGTTTACTGATGAGTATGATCAATAGCCATGTTAATGGCAGGGAAATATTTATTTATCCACAGTGATTAAAATAATTCTTTTATTTGAATTAATATAATTATTTTTAAAGATGAGAGAAGTAAAAAAACAAATTAATATAAATCTTTAATTTTAAAAGAAAGGTATTTATAAATATATTTTATTTCAGGCCAACAGTGAAATAAATACACCACAGTTAGCACTTCCCAATAAACAAGATGAAACACAGAGAGAAGTACAAGATCAGAAGCAGAAAAGCCCTATAGTGCCTGAACCTTATCATGAGGAGGTTGAGGCATTGGGTGAGGAGGATGAAGATGAAGACATTGAAGAGATGGAAAAGCAGCTCAAAATACTTCAGCTGCAGCTAGCTGTGCAACGACTTAAAAAGAAAAAAAAATGTTAAGAAACCATAAGTTACAAATCATTTTAATGGAATTTCCTTATTCCATTTTTTGCATTTTAATATTTTATATGCTTTTTCTTATAAAGTTCTGTTATATTTTGCTATAAGTCTAATGTTAATTTGCTGATAATATAAAAAAATGGATGCATTTTTTTTATAGTCCTAGAAATGTTACATAGGAATAACAAACATGAAAAGTAAACCTTGATTTTTTGTTGTACTACTAGTGATATCAGCTCTTCTGTGGGTGACTGTATGGCTAATATCAAACAAAGGCTGACTTCCAAGGGTTGAGATAATACCTGACACCCTCAGCAACACCTGATCCAAATTTCTGTTGCTTTCATAACTTTTAAATCGATAACTAATTACATCCAAAAGAGATGATGAAAAAAATCTTCAAAATTTTGTTTCCTCCAGATTTTAAGATTTATGTAACTAGTGGTGCAGTGAGGTTTGAAGTTTATCAGGGAGGTAAATTTGAACTCACAAGAGTAAATTAAATATAATTTTCAGTTTAAGGAGTTAAGCATTCAAAAAGTCTCTTAAAACCATATCTTGGCTAGCATTTTCTAATATCAGACAGATGATTACCAGAAATGGCATAAAAAGCCTTCACATTGGTTAATGGGAAAAATGGACAATTAGTTGCTGATTACACTGTTCAACCTTACAAATATCAAAGACTAATATTAAATCAATTTAAATTTTAAAGGAAAAAAATATTAAAAGAACGAATTTAAGTTGAAATTTTAATCAGTTACCAGTACCGGGTACATCAATGTTTGACAGATGTCCTATTTTGTTTCAAGATGTAAATTAAAATCTTGTTTGGTGTTTTATTAATTTAAAGTAATATGAAAATGAATAAAAGTTGGAAGTTCATTACTTTTAAAAATTTGCCTAGTATTAAGTTATTTTGATTTTGTATTTGTTAAATGCAGCCCACAAGTATGACATATTGTGAGGATGGCAGGTTGTGGTAAGATATCACACTCCTGTGTAAGTCAAAACAAAATTTCTCAGATATTGCACCATGCAAGTGTAGTTATCCTTTAGCCACCTTGATAATTTTTAAAAATATTGCCAAAAGCCTTCTGGTTTTAAATCCATTGTTTTAATGATGCTAGTAAGAAATAGACAATCTATGCCAGATCTGTAGTGTGGAGCGACTTAAATTTTGTCGGAAATTATTTTATGATTCAGAAATTATTTTATGATTCGCTGGTAAAATAAATTAAAAAAAAGAGATTCATCCATTCCTTCATAGAGCTGCATGTCCACATCAAATTTTTAATTAATATTTCTTGGCCTAAATAGTTAATTGCAAAACTTTCTATCACTTCTTTACCTAACAATTTAAGAATTGACCTTTGTAGTATTTATAGTATGCTATTAAAATACCCGGTACTCAATTACTCAAGTTGAGCATCTTCAAGTTTTTTCTGAAATGTTTATTGATGGGACTACAACACTGCCTAATCAAAATCAATGAATACCCTTTGTGAATGACTAGGGTTTTTCATTATTTCATGTATCTGTCACGCAGATTACCTGGTTACAGTGTTTCCTTAAAACTACAAAGTCTATCCAAAACAAAGAACAAAGGAGCTATTAGTGATATCATTTACGAACATCTTGTGACTATATCCTTTATCAACTCTTCCCCCCTCCCCACTCATTCTATCTCATGCCTTAAAACTTAAATCCATGCAATCGTTTATTATTCCATTCCTGTCATCCAAAGATCATTCAGACACAATAACAACTAACACTCATGACACAACTCTGGGACCCAAACTCAGTGTTCATTTAACAACAGTGATTCTCATACCCTTGACATATACAATTTAGCAGTGTATAATATTATGGTGTTTAGGAGGATTTAAATTTGAAGATTTTTATTCAGACCAAATTTAATTTGAGAGTTAAAAAATTTAGGTATTGTACTCAAGATAGCTAAAGATCACAGTTTATTGATGATAGCTAAAGGTCACAGTTTATTGATGTATGGCAGAGTTCAATTAGTATTAAAACATTCTGACAAACTGACATATTTATAAAAAAAAAAAAAAAAAAAAAAAAAAAAAAAAAAAAAAAAAAAAAAAAAAAAAAAAAAAAAATAAAAAAAAAAAAAAAAAAAAAAAAAAAGGAAGCAAAGATGAAAGCACAATGAATAGGAATGAATACATTATGTATTAATAAGGTATTAATAAATATTTATTTATTTAGGCATTTTTATATAGCGCTTATCATAAAGCTCTAAGCGCTTTACAATTATTAAAACATGTAAACTAATTAAATACAAATGAGACACTAGGATAGTAACTACTATTCTATAGAATTATTTATTTATTTAGGCATTTTTATATAGCGCTTATCATAAAGCTCTAAGCGCTTTACAATTATTAAAACATGTAAACTAATTAAATACAAATGAGACACTAGGATAGTAACTACTATTCTATAGAAACAATGAAAATGGCTATAAAAAGAGGACACTTTGACACTTCAGGATTAAACCGAAACAGAAAATTAGGTAGGGCAAGGAGGGTGCATCACAGGTCATAGGCGGAAAATATAAATTGCAAGGAAAACGTTATACTGGTATGGCATTCTTTAAAATCTATTCTTAACTCAACAGGGTAATGGCTGACTTGTTCTATCAAATGTCAAGCCCAGGAAAAAGTAAATTATATATTGAAATAGTGTATACCCATAGAACCACACAGGCTTTGTCATCTTCACTTTACCAATGATTATTTCATCTGTGGTTATCCATAAAATTGTTCCATGCTATTACTTTTTCTGCTTAACTCTTTGTTTAGTAAGGTACTGGATTACTACTTTGGAATAACAACACATTGAAACTATATAACCTTAAACTAAGCTTTACTTTTAAAATATCTTAATCTTATTACTGGTACCTATATTTTCAAAAGATTTTAAAAATAAAAACAGGAAATGATCATGCTTTAATGCCCTCTACATTACTACAAATACTCCCATTCCTGAACATGCATTTCAAAACATAACCTTTCTGATTAATCTCTTGCCCAGCACCAGAGAAATGTTTCCTCTTAAAAGTATATCATATATATGAACATGCTTTGATATATATATATATATTAGTATTAGAATGTTCATCATTGTTAATTAAATGATCAAATTAAAATGATGAAATGATGCTTCTAATCTTGCATAATCCAAACTTGAATAAGATAACTTGAAAATGATTCGCCTTGTCTTAATTAAACTAAAGATGGAAGTAATAAATAGTACATGTAAAAAAAAGTTTAATTTAATTAATGTACTGGTATGTTAATTTTTAAGTTCATGATTATATTTGTTAAATCATATGTACAGCGCCTTGAGCCCCATCCTAGTCTGGAGTACCCCGCCATATAAAACCACCACTAATAATAATAATTTGGAACAATGTTATCATTCTATATGCCAACACTACCAATAAAAACAGTGACAGTATGCAAGTGAGGTGGAAAAACTACATATTTAAATAACTAACAGATCTGATGGCAGGTTATTTCTATGCAAATATTCTACACCTGGCTAGAACTAGAACCCAGTGCCTCAAATGTAATGGAAAATTAACTACATATGATTGACAACAAATAACATTTGTCAGAACAGTGAAATTGCCAGAGCCACCCCTAATGAAATAATGAACCATTTGAATCCAAGTAAGATTTAAACTAAAACTGTAAGTGTAAGGATGTTCTGGTGCATTTAAAACAGATACAAATTGCCAATTTTTATTAAGTAATAGTACTAGCCTACAACTACAAGTACCGGTATACCGACTGGTATACCGGTATTTAGAATTTATTGGAAGTGCCATCCACCTTGATAAAATGAATAGCAATTAAAAGGAAATGTGTTAAAAGTAAAATAATATTGACAGAGCTTTATAATACAAATAATGTATATATCAGGATTCCACCCTATTAGTAGTACCGGTAGAAGAAATAAAAGGGCAGACTACGCTGGGCTAGACATTTAGGAAGAATGGGTGGTGCACTACCAACTCCCCCCCCCCCCAGGAAAACGGTTCAAGTCAAAGGCAAACCTAAGCTTGAACTTGATGGGAGGATAAGGTGGAGAGCAAACTACAGAAGCTGGGAATCCAAGCATGGAAGAATGGGTGTTGCACTCCCAACTCCCCCCCCCCAGGAAAACGGTTCAAGTCAAAGGCAAACCTAAGCTTGAACTTGATGGGTGGATAATGTGGAGAGGAAACTACAGCAGCTGGGAATCCAAGCATGGAGGAGAAAAGCATCAGTTCTGAGTGGAAGGAAGGATGTGGTGAGGCAGGACAAAGCTCTACATGGGCTTGTACTTGTACAGGGATGGATCAATACAATACATACAAACAATATAATCAAAGTGCATGTTACGGTACTGAATTAATCATAATAAAATGATGAATTAAAATTAAAAGCTCGAGAGATGAACAAAAATAAAGTACAATTGAGTAGAATTAATATAAAATAAACGATTTTGAACTTTTACATAACATTGACCATTATTGTTGTACTGGTGGCAGTCAAATAAATACCGGTAAAATATTTATTTAAAATTTAAAGAGATTATTATCAATGAACAATCCAATCCTTAACACAAATAGCTCAATCTAACACTAACATAACTAATAATATACAAACTTAAAAAATTTTAAACAAAATTATATACCTGTACATATTCTTAGTCAACGTACTTATTTATGTATGCTTTTTACCATGTCTGGGTCATAGGCCCTCTACAAGAATTTTCCATTTATCTCTGTTCTGTGCTTTCCTTTCCAGATGTATTCCACACTTTGTGCATCTGCTTCTAGCATGCGTCTCAGTGCATTCTTAGGCCTTCTTCTGTTTCCCTGTGGATTCCATTCTGGGAATTGTCTGGTGATGTCATCTGGGGGTTTACGAGGAGTGTGCCCTATCCTCCTCCATCTTTTCCTTATGTCTTCAGCAATAGCATTAGGCTCCTGGTATTACCAGTGGTAAGTCTTTGGTGGTGATGTCGTTTGACCATTTGATGTTCAGGATCTTTCTAAGGCAAGTGTTTATAAAGTTCTGTACTTGCTGCGTAATGCTCACTGTTCTCCAAGTTTCAGCCCCATAGAGTATGCACTTTCTGCCGAGACAGCCCCCCACCCACCACACACATGCAAAATTGACAACCCCACTCAGTGCATATGTATTACATGGATGACTTCTAAGTAGAAAAGTTTACAAGTACAATTACAGATGATATTCTGATACTATTCAAGGAGCTAATAAAATATTAAAATTCTTATTTAATAAAATCATTTAATTTCAATTCCAATGATTTTCATTAAACAAGTAATTAAAGTCCTATTAATTTCTACAGTAGCGAGCTGAACTTAGCTGATAGTTGAGTATTTGCTCGTTTATGTGTAAACTCACAATGTATAGGAAGATATCATCATCAAAGAAGTAAAGGTATTTCATAAATCTTGGCACACGAAATTGAAATACTCATTTTTATGGAAGGCCAATATAAGGTTTGTGTGCAAATCAGACAAAGATAGTTGTAAAATAATCATTATTTCAGCCACAAATAAAATAAATAAAGGGAATAGATAAATGATAATATTATATGCATTTACTGTCTAAATGAAATAAATATATAAAATGTGTTTCATAATATCCATTTTTAAAGTGCTAAATCAGTAAATGATAATGAAATAATTTAAAAGTGCTGACAATATACAAATTACAAACATGTGCAAAATTAAATGTAAATACATATTTAGCATGAAAAATACTTAGCAACAAAGAATTTAAAAAAACTCCCAGAAATTTCAAGGATATATAATATAAACATTTAGGTTAAGGCAACGTCCATATCACCATCAATTTGATGTTCTAATTCTAATAATTAATTCATTATATCATATTCTGATTAGAAGCAGTATCCAGATGTATGATAAGATTTTAATCTGCTGTAATAGACAATGCTCTGAGTTCTGTCAGTGCTTGTTGAATCTGTGAAGCATAATCATGCTTGGAATGTTCTCTATGGCCATTCATTAAATTGGACAGGTCACCATACACTTTTACAGCTTCTGTGGTGTATTGCACCTGCATGATCAGTAGAAAAAACATTTATTGAATGCTTGAGCACACTTATGACAAAGTGCATAGAAGTAAAGTATCTTTTTAAAAATACGAGAACGTTTATGTATTTAAAAATAAGTATGTTTTAATTAAGAAATTCTGTTTTAAAATAGAGGCATATGACATTATCTAACTACGGGTCAGTTAACCATTCTTGGAATTAAAGCAACCATAAAATACTTACCTGTGATTTAATTTCAGCTTCAAGAGATGGTTGGAGGTAATCAGTGCGATCATCTATCATTTTAGGGATGTCTTCCATCAAAGTTGTATTCTGATTATTGAAATCAACTTGGGCAGCATGAAATGCTTTTGTGCTCTACAAAGATTTATAACCAAGTAATGTGAGAGCTAAATTTTTTAGCCCTAACTCTAAAACTATCATTTAAGTTGTAAAACGGTCATAAGGGACTCTTTCTCTTAATTTACTGCTGCATGAGACTATAATAAAGGGGAACTTTTGCTGTATGTTTACATCAAACTTACCACATCAAGTTTGACAACATTTTGACCTGTTCTATCTCTCTCCTTGTACTTGCTGACTCTGTCTTGGCACTTTTGAAACTCCTTAATGTCAAATAATAAAATTCAAGTGATTTAATATCAAACTCTCTTTCAAACTAACATACCAGTAAATAAGATTTTAAAAGTTATCCCAAAACTAATTCCATAATATTTTAGGATGGAAATAGTTTCTTATCAACCATTGGTTGGTTTGCCTTTTAAAAAAACAAACATTTATGCATCTCCTAATTGAACACTAATAGCCCTCAAAATCAATAAATATAATAATATACATTCACCTGTAAACTTTGCTCTCGTCTTTTCACTGCAACTTGAGCATAAGGAAAAATACCAACATATCTGAAATGTGTTGATTTTTGTGATTTAACGAATAGTATTTATATATACTATGAGGACCAAAAAAAATTTTTTAAATTTAAAATTCAAATTTTTGTAAAAAAATAAATAATTTTATTTGACTTAATTTATGATGAAAATAAACTAAAATGAAAGTAAAAAAATTAAAACACTGTAAATACACTACTTTTTCAAAGGTTCCAAAACACTCCGAGCCAGCAAAACATTCTGAAACAAAAATATGTTTTTTTATGACTCTTAAAAATGCCTGGAAAATATAAAACCAACATAAATAAAGAGAAATAACACTGAGGTGCGAATACATATTGCAGACCGTGGCGAAGGTGACGCACATACGGCAGCAGTGTTAGCTGATGACTTCACCATCTCACATCAACTCTCAAAGAACCCATTTGACACCAAAAATGACAGGCACTCTAAGACAACAGCATCAACTTGCAGTAAACCTCCACAAAAATCATACAAGCCTGGTACAAAAGAAACAAGCAAAAAAGACACATGTCTACTGTAAAAAAGAAGGACATAAGAGGGATGAGTGCTGGAAACTCAAGAAGAAAACTGAGAAGACCACACATCCTGGTACACCACACAAAGTCTCAGCTTGCACGTCTCGTCATACATTAGGAAACACAATTTCAGAAGTCAAGAGTTTTTGCTCTCCAGATGTCCATACAAACTTCAAAAAGGTTTGTCATGACTCATCAAAGAGTTTCAATATGAACAATAAGGCTAGTTTTACTGACTCCAGCCAAGGTCCTGCTTCGACTGCGAGTTTTATGAGCTTGTCGCCAAGATCCTTTTGCTCCAAGAAGAGGTCTACCTCCAGAGGGCATCTCATCGAGGATTTGTGTGCAAGTTTTGATGACTACACAGAGTTTTACTTCCTCTACCCTAGCCAAATGTTCTAAAGACTCCAACAAGAGTTTACCTACCAAGGTCCAAAATTCTACATCAGAAACTACTGATGTCATACAAGACTTCATGCCTTTCATATCAGAAGGATTCGTATCATATCCAGGTGATTTTTTCAGTCTACGACCAATCAAAATCTTACGAGATACAGGTGCTTCACAGTCCTTGCTACTTGAGGTTATACTTCCCCTTCCCTTTGAATCTACTGCTACTGGGAGCAACATCCTGTTACGAGGTGTAGAGCTGGGATGCATTGATGTACCTTTACATAGCATCAATCTGAAATCAGACTTAGTCTCCTGACCAGTGGTTGTGGGTGTCCGACCAACATTACCATTGGATGGCATTTCTTTGCTGCTAGGCAATGACTTAGCTGGTGGGAAGGTAATAGCCAAGCCCATCGTTACTCATGAACCTTATTTCACTGAAATTCAGGAAGAAGATCAAGAATTGTATCCAGCATGTGCTGTGACAAGGGCCATGTCTTCCAAGATCTCCAAAGAAGAGATGTCACAAAAATGGAATAAAATCCATCCTGAAATTGACCCGGGAAAAACAATTTTTGCCAATCTAAACGAAGAGGCAAGTAATCACAAGACTCCAACTCGAATGCAACTTATTGAAGAGCAGAAGAGTGATCCAGAAATAGTCAAACTTCGAGAGAACGCTTTGACCCAAGAAGAAACTGAACAATTCCCTGTATGCTACTACATTCAAGATGACATACTTATGAGAAAATGGCAACCTCCAGGCGCAAATGCTGACAAAGAATGCAGGATAGTTCATCAAATAGTAGTTCCTACACCATTCCGGAACGAAGTCCTGAACTTAGCCCATGATTCACCACTTTCAGGCCATTTGGGAGTAAACAAAACATATCACAAAATCACATCACACTTCTTTTGGCCCAAAATCAAGAAAGATGTGGTTGACTACTGCAGATCATGTCATACTTATCAAGTGGTAGGGAACTCAAATCAGAAGATACCAGCAGCTCCTCTTCAACCCATACCAGCATTCAAAGAACCTTTCAGTCGCATGATTATAGACTGCGTTGGACCTCTGCCAAAGACAAAATCAGGTCACCAATACTTGCTGACAATCATGTGTGCGTCAACAAGGTTCCCAGAAGCTATTGCTCTTCGCAATATCAAGACTCCGAACATCGTCAAAGCCTTGATGAAGTTTTTTACATTGTTTGGTCTTTCGAAGTCTGTACAGTCTGACCAAGGAACCAACTTCAAGGCTGGAATATTCAAACAAGTGATGAACCAGTTGGGCATAGAACACCGCTTGTTGAGTGCATATCATCCTGAGTCACAGGGAGCACTTGAGCGATTCCATCAGACGTTGAAGAACATGATGAGAACGTACTGCCTAGAACAAGAGAAAGACTGGGATGAAGGAATCAACATGCTACTGTTCGCTGCAAGAGAAGCAGTTCAAGAATCACTTGGATTCAGCCCCTTCGAACTGGTGTTTGGCCACACGGTTCGCGGTCCCCTTAAACTTTTAAAAGACACGTGGTGTCATCGACACCCATGGAAAAACTTCTTGACTATGTCCTAAAATTTAAATCTAAACTTTTTAATGCCGTTAATTTGGCTAAGTCACATTTAAAAGATGCACAATCTAAAATGAAAGTCTGGTACGACAAAAAGTCAAAATTCAGACAGTTTGCTTCAGGGGGCAAAGTGCTTGTACTTTTGCCGATACTAAGGCAGGCACTACAAGCCAGATATTTTGGTCCTGATGTAGTAGAGTCCAAACTTAATGATTTAAATTATATTGTGTTAACACCAGATCTTAAAAGAAAGAAACAGTTATGTCACATTAATTTGTTAAAAGAATATGTTGATAGAAAATGTGATGATCATTGTTTATCCTCAGAACCTAATGTTAACACAATCTCAACTGTAACTTCATTACCTAAAGAAAATGTTACTGAAACCTTTGATAGTGTCCCAGAAAAAGTTAGTAATTACAAACTTAAAAATTCAGAAATGCTGGCCAACTTAGATAAGAAACTAGGACATTTGTCATTGTCAGAAAAAATGTTGTTAAGTATGTTATTGCGGATTTTGTTTTACTTTTCCCTGACGTGCCTAATAAAACCAACATTGCTGTACATGATGTTGACATTGGCAATGCAGTTCCGGTCAAGCAACACCCCTATAGGGTCAATCTGGAAAAACTTGAAATAATCCGGTCTGAAATAAAATACATGCTTGAAAATGATATCAATGAACCAAGCTCTAGTAACTGGAGTTCTCCATGTATTTTAGCCCCAAAGCCTGACAAAAGTTACAGGTTTTGCACCGACTTCAGGTAAGTGAATGCAGTGACAAATTCTGATTTCTTTCCGATTCCAAGGATAGACGATCTTATAGATCGAATAGGTGATGCCAAATATGTAACCAAGATAGACCAACTATCAGGTTATTGGCAGGTTCCTCTATCTGACAGAGCAAAAGAAATCTCTGCTTTTTGTACTCCAGATGGGTTATACAATTATAAAGTAATGCCGTTTGGAATGAAAAATGCCCCAGCTACATTCCAACGTCTAGTCAATAACATTATTGCTGACCAGGAAAATTGCAGCGCCTATATTGATGATGTAATTATTTACAGTCAAGATTTTTCAAATCATGTAAAACAGTTAAGATATCTATTTAAAAACTTTTTGCAGACAAATGTAACTGTAAATTTGAATAAATGTGAATTTTGTCATGCAACTGGAATATTTAGGTCACATAGTGGGTCAAGGTCATGTAAAGCCTGTTCAAGCTAAAATAAATGCTATTGTATCACTTCCACCACACATTACTAGAAAACAGTTAATGAGATTTTTGGGAATGGCAGGTTACTATAAAATTTTGCAAAAATTTCTCAGTTATTGCTTCTCCTTTAAGTAATATGTTAAAGAAAAATGCAAAATTTCATTGCTTGTCAGGAAGCATTCGAAAACATTAAAAATATACTTGCTAATGCTCCTGTTCTAATTGCACCAGACTTTAACAAACAGTTTAAATTAGCTGTAGATGCCAGTGATGTTGGCATTGGTGCAGTTCTTTTTCAAGAAGATGACCACAGTGTAGATCATCCTGTCTGTTATTTCTCAAAGAAATTTAACTCACATCAGAAAAACTATTCCACTGTAGAAAAAGAATGTTTAGGTTTAATTCTTGCTCTCCAACAATTTGATTTTTATGTCAGTTGTTCTTTACATTCAGTACTTGTTTTACTGATCACAATCCCTTAACATTTTCGAATAAGATGGTCTCCAAAAATCAAAGATTGTTAAGATGGAGTCTATTTTTACAAGAATATAATTTGGACATCAAACATATTAAAGGCAAAGATCATGTCATTGCAGATACTTTGTCCAGAAATTAATTTTCACTGTACATAAAACTTATGTTATTGTTTATAAGCTGTTAAGAAGCTTTTTGGTCTAATGTTTTAAAAGGAAGAAATGTACTTTTTAAAAATTTTAATGGAAAAAGAATTCCATTTTTGAAAAATGAAATTTTTTTCTTTTAAGAGGGAAGGTGTTATCTATAACGTTATTACACGATTCCCCCGTGCTTGAATTTTGCTTGACCCAAATTAGATCCCTAGCAGACGTTAGCGGTTGTTGTGGGCGTGGCCTATTCGTTTGATGTATCTTGTTGACTACCGCCTTTCCAATTAACCCTTGTAAGACTGCCTCATAGTGTTTTGTAGAATGTTATCGATTGTTCTAGAAATGTAAACAAATGCTGAGTAGCTTCTGGAAGGCAGGGCTTACGCGTCAGTAGACCCACCTATATAAGGGATTGACAGATATGGAGAGGAGGAGATCCAGACGGAGATTACGATAGGTTTTATTAACTTCACGAGACGTGTGTTGTTCTTTGTATTCTTATATATGTGTTTATTTCGCATTTCATCATTATTCATCGGCACATTATACGAACTGTGTTAACTGTGTACCGGTACAAGATCTACCATACTGTAAGTTAAAGAATGTCATTATATTTTCTTTTCTTTTGTAATTACATTAATACTCATTAAATCTTATTAATTGTAACTAGAAACTGTTTTGAGAGTCGTATCTTTAATATTGTTGACTCTATGGTATCGTCCTTTGTTAGACACTGTTTACAACGAACCAATTAAAATTAAAATAGGAGATTAATTTCTCATATTAAAAGCAGGATGAGTAACAGTGAGCAAAGCTAGAAGTAAAAGTCTTCATACAAATTTCCTGCAAAAACAAAACATAACAAAAACCACAAAAAGGACATATAAAGTTAAAACTGTTAAAGCTTACCCGATCCGTCATATTCTTTTCCATTCTTTCCATTTCATCATCCCATTTTTTAATTAAATTTTTGAAGCTTTCTTCTGACGTACATAGTTGGGTTTGCAGTAGATCTTGAGAAAGCTTATGTTCTGACTTTGCTAAGGCTTTGTACCACAGAAAAGTGCAAACAACATTTATTTCAATTTAACTTTTCAAAACATATTACTCGTTAACAATATTAATAAAAGTTTTAAAATATCTCTAATGCCTTGACCTAAGCAATTTTCATTGCGTTTAATATACCATAAAATGTAAAATATTATCTTAATTTAAATATAACATATAGTTCATCTTATCTTCAGTTATTGTACAGTACTATTGTATGCCTAACGAAACAAAAAGCTTGACGATCAAAACTATAACTGAATGAATGAATACTTAATATGAGAACCAGCCATCAGTATTATATTTACCATTATTAGCCTCTGTTAATTTTTTTACATCTTTACAAAGTCGCCTGGTTAACTCTTCTAATCTATATAATTAAAATGAAACAATACAATTATTTATATATTAAATAAATATCTTTTGCAAATTATATATATATATATATAAATATATATAAATATATTATATATATATATATATATATATATATATATATATATATACACATATAAATAATTTGCAAAATATATTTTAAAATTAGTCTTTAAAATGTCAAATATAAACCTAATAATAATGAGAAACACAAAAAATCTAAAATTATTTTAGAGACTGATGGATAAATTTAACACAATTTCTACAAATATAAGCATTGTTGATTGTACTTACTTATCTAGTCTTTCAACTGCTTCATCAAATTCGCGTTGAGACTACAATAAAATAAAAGTTAAATAGTTTTTGTGTGTTTTGAAGCCAAACTAATTCCTAACAAAACAAAAAAACGGGTTGAAAACAACACAGAACAAGGAGCTTATATGATTATTAAGTTAATATATTTTAAAGTGTAGTTAGTCAAATTAATTCCTTTATATATTCTTTGCATTCAGAAGGAATGCTGAACATACTACAACTCATACCCTTAGATTTTACAACCAAAATGTCTTTGTCATTAGGACTATATATATCAACCAGACTCAGCTTTCTATACTATCATGGACACCATTTATTGTATTTTACAATGATACTGTATGCACCAAAATTAACAGTGCTGAAACTGCTGCACCTTGAATATGTATGTGCTTTTTTCAAAGGAGAATAGCTCCATATGCCACTGTTTCCTGAGGTGTCAAGGAAGTTGTGTTGGGAATAGATTACTCTAAGGAGGTAAATATTTTCATAGTTGAGCACATTTTCGCTCAAATGGAACTTATTTTGAAGGAGGCCCAAGTTTTAAAAAGGTGACAAAACAATACCAAGAGAGAGATTTAATAAGATTGCACAAAGTAACAGAGTTGTGCTATCTATTGATAGAAATTTGCTGTTTTTTAGGAGTTTACTGTCTCAACGGAAGGGTAAGACTAGTGGGCAAGAAATTGTTTCTACAAATGAGAATCATGGAGGAGTTCTGCAGCAGATTTTACATAGCCCCACAAGTCTATGACAAGCATCTTTGAAAATGAACACCAGTGATACGTCCATTCACCATTTGTCCATGGACATAGCGCATTTCCATACCTGATACTGGTTGGACAATGCTCAACAGAGCCAGAAATGTGAGTCAGGATTATGTATTGTGTACCACCATTTGTGCACATGGTATATGAGGATCCATATTTTTTAGGAATGTATGGTTCTCTGTAAAAATCACATTTACTTGGATGGCTACACAAATCGCCAGACAAATGGCTTCCTTGGTTTTGAGCAGCCAGTTATTAATTGTCAAGAAACTGCTACTAAGTGATAGTGATACATATGTGATGATATGACGTGCTGTTTCAGCACTGGTATTTTAGGCCCCTATTTCATTGAGGATGAGGAAAGCAATGCTTCAGGATGCCATATGGCTATTATCAAGGTGCAGACAAAATTTCATTGAATAATTATTTTACGTCATACTGACTTCCCATACCCGTCTTACTCTGATCGTGAGCCACCTGATGCCTACTTGTGGGAAATGCTAAAGGAGAGTGTGTTCAACTGTGAAGAGCTGTGCCTGCATTACGTGGAAAAAATAATCTCCTTTTGCAAGAATCTTGCTTCAACCATTGGTAAGTGAAATGTTTGAAAATCTATGAGAAATATGAACACTGTCTATAGCGAGGTGGTGCAAACTATGAAACATTAAGCATACTGAGGTAAATCAACATGCTAATAGTGTGTGAGTGTGAACTTTGATGTTCAAATTACTTCTGTATTCTCATTACGAAAGTTCTACAATTTAATTAATCAAATACTCACTGGTTTTGATATAACCTGTTTTTTTAATGATGAAGATGACCGACTGAATGGGTTCCTTGGAAAAGATACAGAGCAATGCACAATAAATAAATATTTTCTTCACTTTTCAATTACTAATCGATATTAATCTTAAATTGTACTTGGGCTGCAGAGTGAGACTTACACCCTCATCTTTAAATTATATCTCATGGCAAAATGCTCAGTTCAATTTATTGTATTAAGCCTATTGATTATTATCATGTTTTATAGCATTATTCCATTTCGCAGCATACTAATTGAAAAATTAGTGTAGATTAGTCTAATCTAAACTTAGTAGCCTAAGGGAGGGCTGAGCTGGGTACTGATCTGTAAACCCAGAAAATCTGCGTACATACCCAGACCCTCAAAAAACACAGAACCATGTCTGGGTGTTTAAAAAAAAAAAAAGAGCCATCCTCTTATTTTTTATAATTTATATGTTCCACCAAATGGGGGGGAAAAAAAAAAAAAAAATTTAAAAAAAAATATTTTTTTTTTTTTTTTTTTTTTTTTACATAATTTTGTGTTTATTTATGTAAATTAATAAAATAATAATAGAAAACTGAATTAAATGAAACGGTAAGGCTAAAAACATAATATTGTACTCACTGCAATTTTTGTGTAATTTTTTTGTCTTAGCAAGATGCATATCTTTAGTTATGATCATGGAACTTTTTACAATTAATATTTAATTCACAAGCTTACTGACTGCTAATATGGAGTAGCCAAAGTTTAAGTGTGTGTGTGGAGGATCTCTAAGTTGTTTCATAGAATTCAACAGTAGAAGTGTAATTTAATGTTGAAGGAAGGCTATGATCGTATCGTCATAATGATATAAATTGTACCATCGAGCTAAAACTTGGCACATAGACTCGTTGGTGATGTCAACACATTCTTTAAAATTTTCAGCTCCACCCCTCAACCCCAAAAATAATTTTTACTGTTTTTTAAGGGGAAGATGAAGGAAAGATGATGCCACTAATTTCATGAAATAAAATTCCTGATATCTGCATTAAAAGAGATTCTTTAAAAAAGAAATATTGCACGTGCATTTGATGCGTAATATTTTCTTTTGTTTTTTTCCGAAATAGTGGGTAAAATAAATCTGCGGTGTAAAAGCAGTCATTATAATATTAATATAGATAAGGGGTGTACAAAATATGTGCAGTTGTGAGCCTTTGGGGGACCATTTATTGGGATTCTTATAAAGCACTTTACTTGTATGCATGTTTTTAAAAACGAAGTGTCTACATGTATTCGTCCGGCTATTATTTTTTTCGACCAAGTCACATAACCGCCGTAACAAAGTTGCGCAAGATATTTGTCCGTCAGCCTTGTCATGTGACCACTAATAGTCAATCAATGTTATTTCATTTCAATAAATTCAAGATAGTCTGGACAAGTACATGAAAAAGAAATATGTTCAATTATACTAAAGAAATACTAGAACCATTGCTGGTATAAATAATGAACAAATGATTAAAAGTGATAATGTTAAATAAAGCATGACATGCTCGCTTGATGAATATCTCCAGCACTATTTGTCGTTCGCCGGACAAGGTAAACACTGACTTTGTAAAATTGTCAGCCTAACTCCCCATTGCGTGCTATTAATATTACATTTTTTAAGGATTTACATGAAACACTTTGTTTTTCGGGGCTGTTTAATTGTAACATCCAGACCTGGATTTGCCAGGTATTTTCTCAAAAACCCTGACAAGGATTGGGTGTTAAAAAAAAAAAATGCACCTGGCTCAGCCCTACTATAAGGCTAATACTAAATAATTTCATAAATATATTTAATAATTATCAAATTATGTATGCCTAGGAGAGTAAAGAGTGAAATAAGAATTAGTTGTATACAAAATTATTATTCACTCACCCAGCTATCCAAAAGCATCAATTAAATTAAGCTAGACTAGTACCCGTAGTAATGACATAATGTGATTATAGTTTATTTATAGGAACAAAGTGATTATTCGCACAGCTCTGCGCATAATGCTCGCCGTTATTTGAAGATTTCAGTCTGCCGATAATGCTTGGCATTATTTGCGGCTGGTCGCGTAATTTCTGTCTAAGTGACCGGAAATCGGCAATAAACAATAACGATATAAAAAGTTCTGCGCATGGAGTGGTCAGCTAGTTGAAAGTTTATGTGCTTAGCTTCACATTCTTACTGGAAATATTTTGTTCACAAAAGTACCAGAAATAGTTTAAATAATGCTTGTATAGACTATGAAATGAACATACTGAACACATATCTTTGACATAAAAAATTTTAGATGTCGTTAAAAAAGTCGATGAATTGAAACAAAAAGCCATACTGTTACTATTTTAACTATGGATCTAAATATAAAAAGGCATAAACAAATTATTTGGAACCCCACAGTATATTCGTATGATGCAAGTCTTGGGAAAGTAAAGTTTCCTTTCAGATCACGTTGGCCTACCCATGGGGCAATTGAAGTAAGCAGCATTTAGAAATTTCTGTGGCTATGGCATACTGAGTGTGTGGCCAGCACAATGGCCAGCCACCTTTACTTTTCCTCAACTAATGCCAGGTACCCACCAGAGCAGGGTAGACTCAGGGACACCCTCAAGAAGCAGGGAAAATCCTAGTCTTCACCAGGATTAGACTCTGGGACCCTCCTTTGGCTAGCCGAACGCGCTGCCGTTTAAATAAAAAATCCCCATCTCTCACATGGCCGCCTTATGCAGCCACCTCTCTTCACCATAACACTGTCGCACGGCATGTCCCTGCAACTCTGGACTAGGTGAAATATCATAGTGCTTTAAAAAACTAAATGATACCCTAATCAAGCTTTGACATCATTTTAAATTTTAAGACCTCTCTAAACTGGGTAAACATAAATGTAAGTCAAAATAAAGTATTGAAAAATGCTACTGACTACTCCCCACTCCCTTTGGAGGCAAGGGAAACTTCATTTGGTTTTGAAAAATGTGTTTGTGCCATGCTCATTAAAGATCGATCTATCCTACACCACTTAACACTACCCCCACCCCCCGAACATGATCCTAATTATTTCTAGAAATTTGCGTAATTATGCAAAAACTTCCATCTGACGTTAACGCTCTGCATTATTCAAAAATTTCCATGTGCCAATAACGCCCTGCATTATTCGAAGATTTCGGTCTGCCGATAACGCTCTGCATTATTCGAAGAGCTGTGCGGATGACACTTTCACTTGTAGTAATGAAATGTCACTTAATATGGTGATACGTTGTATTGTATTATCCCATCAAACCAATCTTAAGTCTAAATCACATAGTTCACAGAATATAAGATAGAACATAAGTTTTGTAAATTTAAATTAGGCCTAATTTACAAATTATTAAAAAAAACTTTACACTGCTTACCAGCTCATTCTCTAACTTTAAAGGCCTTGGCCAAGGAAACTGGAGATAGTTATTTAATTATTGTCAGTCTCAGTGCTAGGAACACCCTTGAATCATTGATAAATTACTTTAGTCTTTAGTCGACATTGACAGTGGGCGTGGGTTTATTAAAATTTATTAGTTTGTTAAGTTTGTATAAGTATAATTTATTTTAAAATTATTTTTGATAAATTAAAATGATTAAAAATGGTACTGTAGTCTTAAACTTAAAACTGTACTAGTTTCAAATCGAGACAAGCCATGACAACGGTCCGAATACAAGTAGTGTCCTGGTAAAATTAGCATGAATGGTCACCTTAGTGTTAAACTAAGTTATAGTTTCATGTTACATTGGCCATTTCTATCTTAGTCTTACGAACTTGGTTTAGTTCCTTCGAATTTCGTTTCAGGCGTTCGCATTTTTACAAAACTCTCATGACCCAGTGCACAGTTTAAAACTAAAACTCTAAAACTAAAACTAATATAATAACATTTTCCTGCATTTATTTAATTATATTATATAGGTCTAATATAAATCAAATTAAAAAAAAATATTACCTCATGCATTTTGTGATTGAAACAAAAATTCATCTAAATTAAAAAAGAAAAAGTAAAATAATTTTGTCAATATAAGTAAGGCAGTTTTGAGTTTTGCAGTGTAGATTATTTGACAATATTATTGTTTAATAACAATATGGCGGCTCCCATACAAAAGCTGGTTAGCCTTTCCTCTAAATTATTTGGGAGGCTTTCCCCTGAAAAAATCACTAAAGATCATCTGGCACCACTCGCTCGTAACATGAATGACATTACAGCAGAAGATGTAATGTTTGATGCAAGTGAAGTAGAGAAAAGGGATTTATCTAAACAGCACGACGAAGCATTTGATAACGAAATTGCACCTGTAACTTACATGCACTTACACCAAGAGAGAACATTTTCGATGTCTATCTTTGTTTTGAAATCAGGTGGTGTTTTACCTCTTCATGATCATCCAAAAATGTTTGGTCTTTTAAAAGTTATTCATGGTTCAGTAAAAATTATTTCCTATACCGAGGTTAATCAACAACCGCTAACACTATCTGAAGATGAAATTGATATGAAATACAGACAAACAAGATCATTTTACAAAAATATCAAAACTGTGCACAGAAATAAAGACATTATCTTAACAGAAAGTGATGAATGTTGTATCCTTTCTCCTACTGAAGGAAATATACATGAAATTCACCCAGAAACAAAAATGGCAGCATTTCTAGATATTTTGGCCCCTCCATATGACAATAATGACCAATGCTGCCATTATTACAAAGAAATGGCTGCGTCAAAAGTATCAGACACACGATGGTTATTGGAAATTCCTCAGCCTGCAAGCTACTGGTGTGATACAATTGATTATAGAGGGCCCCCATTAAGCAGTTATGTTAATTTTCCACAAAGAAACTAAAGACAAAGTATCTACTTGTGACCAAGATAGTTTTAATCTTTGAATTTTAATCTAGTGAATCCTAAAATTCCATATTTACAATGTGATTGTACCACCTGCATGCTACTGTTGTGATAAATTTGATTATAGAGGACCCTCATTAAGTAGTTATGATAATCTTCCACAAGAAAATAGTGACAAAGTATCTATTTGACAAATTTGTGACCATGTTAGTGTTAATATTTAGTTTTAATCTAGTGAACTAAAATTCCATGTCTACCAATGTGATTGTGTCACCTCAGTATGATTTTTCTGTTAGTACTGTTGGTAATAATAATAATAGCACCATCTCTATGTTTTTTTGAAACCTGCATATGGTGCAATCTTATTGTCCTGTCCTTAAATTCAAGCGTCCACATACCTCGTAATGATATTTCATTTAGTAATAATAGGCGATTTGTTGTTGAGAACCAGCTTATAATCCTAGAAGAATAATTCCATGCCTTGTAGATTTCGTCCTGTGAAGTCTTCACCATCGCCACATTGTGACGGACAGATGCAAGCAAAAAAATATAATAAAAAATCATTTGACGGGGGGTGGGGGGGGGGGTGTTGATAGAGTATGTTTTCATTGCACCATCTCTATCTCTTTCTGGTGCAATTAATTAATGGTTCGGCAAAATATTTGTGAAACAATTTTAGAATTTAATTTGATACTATTTTGATGGTTGCAAGCACTGGTTATTTTGTATGACCAGGAATTATATCTTGTAATTATGAGACAACCCAGTGACCAAAAGTATAGGTCAAAGCTTCCATATTGACAGTGAGGAAAATTATTTTTGAAATAAATTGGTAAAGTACCTTTAAGCACATAGTACATATTGATTTTAAAATAAAAAAAATGTTAACGATAAGGGGTACATCAAAGCACTTTGAGAATGTGATTAAGTTTAACTTTAGTTTAAAGTTTAAGATAAAGAAATTATTTTTTTTACATTAGGTATACAAAGTCACAATACACTACTTCAGGTATAGACAATTATGCAGCTTTGAAGGGTTTTCAGAGTTTACACATGAAGTAATCAACTTTTAAATCATCAGACAAAGTCTTTTTCAACTCTCATTGTACCAAACAAATTTAGGAACCTTGTGATATATTTTCAGTGAATTAATTTTGGGTGCAAATATTGAATTGACAACGCCATGTATTAAAACTTAGACCAGTTTTAGTTAATGTCCTGTATTAAGCAAGCAATAATTAATCTGTTGCTTCATATGTTGTCATTATTTTAATTGTTCAGCATTATTCAATTCTGTTGCTTGTAAATAAATCAAGGACCCATGATTAATTGAAAATAATATTGTTACTGAGAAGTCATAATTTTATTATTTAATTGTCTTCTATTTAATGCAAATGATATTGTTAAAATTTCAAAAGGATTAAATCCTTTTACATACATATTAGTTAATGATTTAATGCATTTTTCAACAATGGGTTGTTTATAAAGTAAAGGGCTCCATCAAAAAGAATCATCTTCTTCACCCCACTCCCCCTTGTCCACAATTCTCTGTATGTGGCTAATACCCCCTGGCATTATACAGTGCAAAAATGCCAGAAAATATAATAAGTTATAGATTGCAAATAATCAATAGATTTAAATCTTTTAATAACTCTGATAATATAAATCATTTGTTAAAAGTCAACCAGACCTGAGAATTAGAGAACATTTTTTAAAAGTCCAAAGTCACATTATTTACATATGTTGATAAATAGCAACCAAAATTAAAAAGAGATCTCTCTAATGAAGTGTTTATTAACTTCCTTGTGGTTTAAGATTATAATTTTTTCGCAAATAGATGAGCCATCGAGGATGTCCGCAATTAAAAATGTTTCAACATACTGGAATACACACAGCAAATAATATAAAAGGCTAGCTTGGGGATGTCAGCAGTTTTCCACATTTGAAAAAATCCCCCCTCCCTCTCTTGGTGCACATCCTTTATGAACGACCCCGTATTATTATGAGAGAGTAATAAAATTTAATATAAATTTTTTTATTATGTTTGAGTCCTGACATGTCCTTTTTCTAATCTTGAGAAATGATCTTTAAACATCTGTTGTGTTTACGCTTACCGGTACACTAAGGTATGTGCCGCAGTTTCAAATGTTTTTTCAATCAGTTGAAAATAAAATAAAGAGATTTAATATTTTACTTTGAATTTGAATATTTTAGAAATTAACTTTGACTTTAATTTTCAGGAGTCATAAATCTATTTTGGGTTTTAATGTGGCTTTTAGTTTTAAAAAAAATTAAGTGTTTTTTTTAGTGGTGAAAATTAATTGTTGGAAGGAAATCATATTTTAATTGAATATATTTTACACATCTGTACAGATGTCTTCTTCTTCTTTATTTTAAGGGCCCACGATCAATGAATTGATCATTCTGGCTCCTATGTGATAAGTTTATCATTCTTCCGAAATACTACATTTTTAAAGAAACTACTCTGTCTCCTTTTATTAACAACATCAACATAATCAACATTAATTTGCTTGAAGTATGAGCTTTCATATTCTAAATCTATAAAAATAACTTTAAATAAGGTCGATAGAATAATTTGATAGAACTCATGTATAGTACATCAGCCATGTGTATTGTTATGCAGAACTGCTTTTGACTTTCACATTGGCAGGTTTTTACCATATTTTTGTTTTGTTCATTTTATCATTTCAAATAAATAAAATAACATTTGAAAATGAAGGTCATCTCAAAGGATAACATTTTACTTGTATGTTCTCTTTTGTGACTTTTAAATAATATAACTTAAATATCTGTAGCAGTGGTGTTTATCTCCTCTGAGTGGTGGAAGCCAAAATTCAAAAGCGAGGGGGGGGGGCTTGTTGCTTTTATTACACACCCCCCTTCCACCCCACCATGTAGACATCACTGATATGTAGCATCATTCACAATCTTTGTGCATACCCCACTGTGTAGACACAACTGATATGTAGCATCATTCACAATCTTTGGGCATAGACATGGAAACAATAAATAGAATAGAAAAGCCAAGGTGTGCGAGTTACAACTCAAATAGATTTTATATTTTTCAGGGCATTTCTAGGCTTAATATCTAATCATCTTGAAAATTTCAATTTATATTATTTTAGTAACCCTTGCAATAGCCCTGAAAGTCAGTTGAGGTCAGCCATTTAATATTAACATAATATAATATATATATAATATAATATATATATAATATAATATATATATAATATATATATATATATATATATATATTATATATATATATATATATACACACACATACATTAATACAAACATTTACATAGTTAACAACTTTAACTATATATCTGTGTAAATTATATANCCCCCCCCCCCCCCCCAATCCATGTATTTGTTTTACCATTTACAGGGTACTATTAAAATATCAATTTTCCAAAGCTTATTGTCTCCCTTAGACTAAACAGATGCTACCCTATCATACATTACATATACATTACTGGTACCGGTATTACAAATATGATGTTTCATTGCAATTTTACATTTCATTTATTAACTTATGGAGCTAAAGAAAAGCTTGTCAAGTCTGATAAAGAAAGTTATTTAATTATTTTAATGTATTTGAGGTTGTCCTGTCTTTCATTTTTTTGTGTGGTTATTTTATGTATTTTTATTTTATCAACTTAATTCATTGACATGAAATGGCTGCTGATTGCCTTTTATACTCATAAAGTATTTATGCCAATTTGATCAGTCAATATTTTATATATTGGTAATATATTTATATATCATCATTTGGCTATTAATGGTACCGTATTGCAATATGTTACAAAGATTAAGAGATCTTTTATTGCCAAAGTGATGAGCTTTTGAGAAATGCTGAATAGAGGTGTAGGCTCATTCATCAACAGAAGTTAATGTAAGGTATTTTGGATGATCTGTACATACTTCAAACCTTGAACAAAATAACACAGCCGACTTTCCAAGGAATGGATTTAAAGTAAACAGTTGCCCAAAAATAGCATGGTATCTCTGTCCTGTTTTATAATTGATACTGGTAATTCTCATTCTAGTGCATATCTCTACCCCAATGGCAGGAACAAAAAAGCCAGCCTATTTTGTCCATTAAAAATGATTTTTAAAAATATTTATATTGTTGAGGGAGAGAAGGATTCTTACCACTCAGGGTATACCATACCAAACATGTTGTTTGAGGAGAGAGGAAGGGCTCTGACCTCTCAGGGTATACCATACCAAACATTTTCACAGCCCTGATGCCCCCCCCCCCCCCCCCGCCCCCCCCCCCCCGTCTCCCCATTAGCAATCTACACACACATAAGAGATACCAGGTATGTAAATATTCATCAGAAACATTTCTTTTAGCAATTATGACTAGTAATAATACTAGTACTAGTATTTTCATTTCAAACATTATAAATATAAAGAGATAAAGTTTGACATCGAAACTAGGCTTAAATAAGGCATTGAAGTATATTGTTCAAGTTAGATTTAGTCTATGAAACTGAGGCCCATTTATTGCAGTTAAATCTCAAAGTGTGCAGTACCATGAGGGGGTGGAGGTTTAAAATGCTCAGTAGATTCAGTGTAGTGCTGGGACAAACTAAAGTAGTGGTTGCCAAAATGATTATGAGAACCACTAATTTTGAATAATTTACAACTTAAAAATACAAAGTTATAGCCGTCTTAATCCTAACTGTATGGTACATTTGCCACCAGAAATAATGTTCACCAAGCCTAATAACCTTTATTAATGTAAGCAATTTCTGTGTTGATTACCTTCGTGGAATTACTACTCTTTTCTCTCTAATATCAGATCATTTGAATAATAAACAATCTCCTCCACCCATTTCCACTTATTTTTTTTATTATAATTATTTTTTTAACATTTAATTTTAATATTTAAAAAAATGAGAATACTGTTGAAAGCTAAAGAAAACACACCAAATAAACATTATTTTTTTTTAAAATTTCATTTTGATTATCATGCCAATTCCATTTTTTGGTACGGTACTAGTTAAAAAAAAAAAAAAATAATTCTTCTTTCTAAATCGCCAATTGAAAAATAGCTCTATGGATTTGGTAAAAAAAAAAAAGGTGAGTTAAAGTTTAAATTATATGGAAAAGGTAATTCGTTATTTATCTGAAGAAAGTTATAGTATTAGTAGTTTGTANAAAAAAAAATTCCAACAATAAACATATGTTGTTTTTTTGTAATCACCTCAAATTACTCAAAAAAATTATACAAATACGATTTTTCAAAATTAAAAACGAAAATTTAAAAAAAAAAAACCCTTAACGTTTTTTTTATTTTTTTTACAACATATGTTGTTGTTTTTTTTGACTGGTAAAAAAAAAAAAACTTGGGAAATATTTCGAAATGTTTTTATTGTACTTTTTTTCCCATTGCACCCAATATGTAACATAATTTTAATATTTGTTAGCCGTGATTTTTTTGTGATGGATATCTTTTTTGGGAGGATTAAAAAATAATAAAAAATAAAAAAAGTGAAAATTCATTTGGCACGGTAATTAAGTAGTTTACCACAAAAATAGTTTTAATAAAAGATAATCCACATTACTACGTAGAAAATTAAAAAAAAAATATTTGTATTGTTTTACATAACTAGATGAAGCAGATTCATCGCTTGACTTTTCGATGCCCCTTGCCACTTTACGGTCTTGTCCTTCCATAAACTTTCATTCAAATTTGATTTTATAAAATTAACAACCCCTAAAAACAAAGTTTTCGTAAAAATCTTTTATATGAATTTTTGTTTGCATTTATGTGACAGTACGCGATTTATCATTTAATAAGAAGCGGATATGCCAGTGACTTGTGTGGAGATCCTGGTCTTCCATTGAGCGCCTCCCCAGGTGGCGGATAGGGGAAAGCCCACCAGAAATGGAGGGTACCGGGAAAATAAAAGACCCGGGGCGGACCAAAATCAGAACCTACCACCTTGTAGTGTAGTTAGAAAGTGAGGGCATCCACAAAGGTCAGGGAACCTTACTCAAAAATTAAGGCAGCTACATAGAGAGCCCTAAAGGGAAGTGCTCCCCCCCCCCCCCGACGGTTGTGCGCAGGGCTAACTACCACCCGGCCATGTAAAAAAAATGTTACGAAAGCCAATCAACCGAATAATACCCGGACTTATTCCAATGAAAATCGAGATAAGCCTGGATATGGACAGGATTTTTTTTATTGCGACCTGGAATGCTTAGAGCAGGAGCCTTAGCCAGCCTAGTAAATCAACTGATTAAATATCAAATATATAAATCCCAATTGCAGTATTGCAATAAATTCGATGAAAAAAATGCAGACATCCTCAAGCAAAAAGACAGCACCATATTTTATAGTTACAACACTAAACACTCTTGGAACAGGATTAGCCGTGAACAAAGAAGCAGTTAGTGCACTCATAGGCTTCAAACCAGAGAATGAAAGATTGTGTTAACAAATTTTGTAATACCGGTGTCGGTAATCATATCGTTTTTCTCTTTGATCTCGGCCATTTTTGAATTATGCTTATTTTTCTGCTTATATTTAACCCTTACACTTAGACGGTCAAAGTCTGCATCTGCTCCTCGATAGCTTCTGACATCTTGTATATCTAATCCATGCCTCAGATCGATTAGAACATGGTCAATATATTATAGATGTCCCTGGTCGTATGGCAAATTTTGGCGCTTTCCCACCAGAAAGTCTGAAAGGTCCCATCCCAATAGTCTGACAGAAACATCAAAAACAAGTGTGCGCCAAAACGCATCCCTTCATTTTGAATTTATCCCCCCCCCCCCAAAAAAAAAATAAAAAATTAATTAATTTGCTCCCTGTCCCCGCTTTTGCTCGAAAGTTTTCGGCACCCTCAATTTCTGCTTCCCTCTCCTCTCACGCCAGTAAGGGGTTGAGTATAAGCTTGTGCCAAATGATAACTCTGGGGCGCGCCACAACCGGAGCGAATTTAGTTTATGTTTGGCACTGGGCGACATAATGCCAACACGGACGCTTGAGAAGTCCTATCCCCGATCAAATAGTCTGACACTGTCAGTGACACTGTCAGTGACAGAAACACGGAGTTCAATAGACTCTGAACTGCACCTCTGGATTTTTAAATCATTAAATATTTTCTGAAGAGGTGATCCCCAGGGACACCCCCCGCCCCCCCCCCCACCGACCCGGCCTGTCAGCTCAAGATCCACGGGCGCCCTCGATTTCTGCCCTATTTCCCGATAAAAATGATTGCTAATTTGTGCAGATACACCATCAGTGACGTAGCTAGTATAAGTGCCACAATCGGGGCTGCCAATCAATTGTTTTAAAATTCCCAGCCCAATATTACCCAAGATCATGATAATGGTTCCATGACAAAACGGCAAACGACAAAACGACAAGTGACAAAACGACAAAAGACAAAACGACAAGGTGGCAAAACGACAAGGTGACAAAACGACAAGGTGACAAGACGACAAGGTGACAAAACGACAAGGTGACAAAACGACAATGTAACAAAACAAGTGACAAAACGACAAGTCTTCAACGCCAACGCCTCCACTGTCTGTAATGCCACAGGGGGACAATTTTATTGTTTAAAAGGAGGCGGGGGGGGGGGGCAAATCGAAAATGAATTATCTAGATTTTGACAATCAAACCGCTAGTATGATTTAACTTGTATTTTAAAAGGAGAATCGTTAAAAATAAAGCGTTCGTTAAAAGGTGTAGAAATCCGTTGGTTTCAAAAGCAGTCAATGGTCTAAGTTGACAATGAATGGCTGCTTAACATTGATCAAAGATGAGAATCCAGAAATGCTACTTGCCAGTTGGTTTCAAAAGCAGTCAATGGTCTAAGTTGACAATGAATGGCTGCTTAACATTGATCAAAGATGAGAATCCAGAAATGCTACTTGCCAGTTGGTTTCAAAAGCAGTCAATGGTCTAAGTTGACAATGAATGGCTGCTTAACATTGATCAAAGATGAGAATCCAGAAATGCTACTTGCCAGTTGGTTTCAAAAGCAGTCAATGGTCTAAGTTGACAATGAATGGCTGCTTAACATTGATCAAAGATGAGAATCCAGAAATGCTACTTGCCAGTTGGTTTCAAAAGCAGTCAATGGTCTAAGTTGACAATGAATGGCTGCTTAACATTGATCAAAGATGAGAATCCAGAAATGCTACTTGCCAGTTGGTTTCAAAAGCAGTCAATGGTCTAAGTTGACAATGAATGGCTGCTTAACATTGATCAAAGATGAGAATCCAGAAATGCTACTTGCCAGTTGGTTTCAAAAGCAGTCAATGGTCTAAGTGGACAATGAATGGCTGCTTAACATTGATCAAAGATGAGAATCCAGAAATGCTACTTGCCAGTTGGTTTCAAAAGCAGTCAATGGTCTAAGTTGACAATGAATGGCTGCTTAACATTGATCAAAGATGAGAATCCAGAAATGCTACTTGCCAGTTGGTTTCAAAAGCAGTCAATAGTCTAAGTTGACAATGAATGGCTGCTTAACATTGATCAAAGATGAGAATCCAGAAATGCTACTTGCCAGTTGGTTTCAAAAGCAGTCAATAGTCTAAGTTGACAATGAATGGCTGCTTAACATTGATCAAAGATGAGAATCCAGAAATGCTACTTGCCAGTTGGTTTCAAAAGCAGTCAATGGTCTAAGTTGACAATGAATGGCTGGTTAACATTGATCAAAGATGAGAATCCAGAAATGCTACTTGCCAGTTGGTTTCAAAAGCAGTCAATGGTCTAAGTTGACAATGAATGGCTGCTTAACATTGATCAAAGATGAGAATCCAGAAATGCTACTTGCCAGTTGGTTTCAAAAGCAGTCAATGGTCTAAGTTGACAATGAATGGCTGCTTAACATTGATCAAAGATGAGAATCCAGAAATGCTACTTGCCAGTTGGTTTCAAAAGCAGTCAATGGTCTAAGTTGACAATGAATGGCTGCTTAACATTGATCAAAGATGAGAATCCAGAAATGCTACTTGCAAGTTGGTTTCAAAAGCAGTCAATAGTCTAAGTTGACAATGAATGGCTGCTTAACATTGATCAAAGATGAGAATCCAGAAATGCTACTTGC
>CAXITT010000177.1:179230-194917 GCA_964033795.1 Lymnaea stagnalis | reverse complement strand
AAAAAAAAAATTTGTAAAAAAAAAAAAAAAAAAAAAAAAAAAAAAATAAATAAAAATTGGCTGGGTATAACACAACGGGGAGACTTGAGACTGAAGCTAACTAAATTGAAACCTAACATAAAATATCTTAACAGCAAGCATCAAGCACAAACATCTCACTAACGTTAAACAATAAATAATTACCAATGATTAAAATAATAAATAATATATATCATTAAAATTATTTCGTAAATGAATGGCAGTTCTCCATATTATATGTTTTGAACATTTACTTGCTTTGATTCCTCAACAATTTCATATTGATTTCTTCCTAAAACCTATTGTTAAAGTTTCTTCAGGGAACAACCCTATTTATGAACATTTTAAATTATGAATTATAATACATGTGGGGCATAAAAATGTTAGAAAGTCTTAGGTGGGGCATGGTACACAAAAGATTGTGAAACACTGCCTTACATACAAAAAGGTCGAGTCAACTTGTTTAGATATATTATATGTCTTATAATTGGAGAAACACGGTATTCGGTTATCAGACTAACCCTAACCTAAACCTTGTCATTTTGTCACACTGTCGTTTTGTCACCTTGTCGTTTTGTCACCTTGTCGTTTTGTCATCTTGTCGTTTTGTCATCTTGTCGTTTTGTCACATTGTCGTTTTGTCACCTTGTCGTTTTGTCATCTTGTCATTTTGTCACTTGTCGTTTTGTCCTTTGTCGTTTTGTCTTTTGTCGTTTTGTCACTTGTCGTTTTGTCCTTTGTCGTTTTGTCTGGTTACCCATGATAATATATAAGAGTTTTTTTTTCAAAAAAGGGAAATTATCTTCGGAATTTTTTTTTTAAAAAGTGAGTTTTTGTCCTGGATGGGGGAGCTAATTCCCAAGATTTTGGGAAATTTCCCAAGTTGTGGCAGCCCTGACCACAATGGGGGGGCTAAGATTTTTGCTGCTCTCCCTTGCTGGAATTATTGCAGTTGTTCGAAACTGCCACTCCTCCATACAAAGAAAAAGTGACACCTGTGTTGAGCACCTGATACGCTCACTTTCTACGCCACTGGCAGATGCTCAGCTAGAGTTTTTGGCGCCAGGGTCACGATTCATTTTACCCCCCACCCCCACCCCTTTTCCGCTTCAACTCTTAAACCCATAATTTTCATCAATTTAATACCGTTAAAGCCCATTTTAGCGCCCCGTTAGACTGGCGCCCTGGCATATATGAAACATCCGCCTTCCCTAGCTACGCCTCTGGCCACTGGTACTGCCCCCCCCCCCCGGAAAAAAGTGTCTGAAAGAAACACTGATTTCAATTTTGCTATAAGTGACAGTGCACATATTAATTTTGCCAGTTGGTTTCAAAAGCAGTCAATGGTCTAAGTTGACAATGAATGGCTGCTTAACATTGATCAAAGATGAGAATCCAGAAATGCTACTTGCCAGTTGGTTTCAAAAGCAGTCAATGGTCTAAGTTGACAATGAATGGCTGCTTAACATTGATCAAAGATGAGAATCCAGAAATGCTACTTGTACATTGTGTTATTCATAGGGAAAACTTGGTAGCTAAAAACATTTCGTCTTCTCTAAATAAAGTACTAAGTTCAGATCTAAAGTGTATCAATGCTATTAAAGCTAATGCCAAATGTGAACGTCTCTTTTTTTTGAAAAACAAAATGCCGACTGTTTGAGACGATTACTTCACACTGAAGTAAGATGGCTTTCAAAATGGAATTGCTTGAAAAGATTTATGGAACTATTTGATACTTTTAAAGTGTCAAACCTGAAATGAATTATCTGTTAACGGTCGATAGTAAATCATTTGTGAGTTATTTAGCCAATATCTTTGAAATACTAAATTTATTAAACAACCAACTTCAAGGAACAAATTCTTGTCGATGCAAAAGTTAAGATATTTGGTTTCATTATCTGTATTGAATTATGTAAGAAATATATTTACAACACAAATTTTGAAAAGTTGCATTGGCTCCAAAAATGTGAAGTTTGTTCGACGTTATACTTGTTATTGTCGATTATCTGAAAATTATATTGGCTGATAAGAAAGATTTTCTGATTTGAAACAAATCGATTTTCCAACTTGGATGATGCAGCCAATGTTAGTGGATTTCGCTGATACTTCAAATATGCAGTATCAAGAAGAACTGGCGGACATGCAAAATGATGAGTCAGTTAAAACTTTATTAATTATAAAAGGAGCACATGGCTTTGTGGGGTAACAGAAATCAAAGATCCAAATTCAACCAAAATGTGCAAGAAAACTATTATTATCGTTTCCATCTTCATATTTAGCTGAAGGTGGACTTAGTGCAATAAATGATTTGCTGCAAAAAAAAAAAAAATAAAAAAAAAAAAATAAATAAAAATTGGCTGGGTATAACACAACGGGGAGACTTGAGACTGAAGCTAACTAAATTGAAACCTAACATAAAATATCTTAACAGCAAGCATCAAGCACAAACATCTCACTAACGTTAAACAATAAATAATTACCAATGATTAAAATAATAAATAATATATATCATTAAAATTATTTCGTAAATGAATGGCAGTTCTCCATATTATATGTTTTGAACATTTACTTGCTTTGATTCCTCAACAATTTCATATTGATTTCTTCCTAAAACCTATTGTTAAAGTTTCTTCAGGGAACAACCCTATTTATGAACATTTTAAATTATGAATTATAATACATGTGGGGCATAAAAATGTTAGAAAGTCTTAGGTGGGGCATGGTACACAAAAGATTGTGAAACACTGCCTTACATACAAAAAGGTCGAGTCAACTTGTTTAGATATATTATATGTCTTATAATTGGAGAAACACGGTATTCGGTTATCAGACTAACCCTAACCTAAACCTTGTCATTTTGTCACACTGTCGTTTTGTCACCTTGTCGTTTTGTCACCTTGTCGTTTTGTCATCTTGTCGTTTTGTCATCTTGTCGTTTTGTCACATTGTCGTTTTGTCACCTTGTCGTTTTGTCATCTTGTCATTTTGTCACTTGTCGTTTTGTCCTTTGTCGTTTTGTCTTTTGTCGTTTTGTCACTTGTCGTTTTGTCCTTTGTCGTTTTGTCTGGTTACCCATGATAATATATAAGAGTTTTTTTTTCAAAAAAGGGAAATTATCTTCGGAATTTTTTTTTTAAAAAGTGAGTTTTTGTCCTGGATGGGGGAGCTAATTCCCAAGATTTTGGGAAATTTCCCAAGTTGTGGCAGCCCTGACCACAATGGGGGGGCTAAGATTTTTGCTGCTCTCCCTTGCTGGAATTATTGCAGTTGTTCGAAACTGCCACTCCTCCATACAAAGAAAAAGTGACACCTGTGTTGAGCACCTGATACGCTCACTTTCTACGCCACTGGCAGATGCTCAGCTAGAGTTTTTGGCGCCAGGGTCACGATTCATTTTACCCCCCACCCCCACCCCTTTTCCGCTTCAACTCTTAAACCCATAATTTTCATCAATTTAATACCGTTAAAGCCCATTTTAGCGCCCCGTTAGACTGGCGCCCTGGCATATATGAAACATCCGCCTTCCCTAGCTACGCCTCTGGCCACTGGTACTGCCCCCCCCCCCGGAAAAAAGTGTCTGAAAGAAACACTGATTTCAATTTTGCTATAAGTGACAGTGCACATATTAATTTTGTTCGTCCTTCGACGGTGAGTATGCAGGTGGCTCACCAGTCCTATTTGTGATGGAAAGCTTTCCCGCACGTAGGACACACGTGTTTTTAGTTGGCTCCTTGTTGGATTGGGGTCGATTCTGCTTTTCCTTACTGTGCGCTTACTTTGTACGTGAGTGGTGCTTTTACTCACTGAGTCTTGTGCGCCAATAGTGAGTCTACCTCGCCAGCTTGTACGTTCAATAGCAAGTTTTCACCACGAATTCGATGACCATGGATTTGAGTGAAGCTTTTAGACAGTCCTTAAAGCTTTTTTTTTTTTTCCTGCCCACGAGTTTAGCGTTTTCTTCTGGAGGGTTTACGGAACATTAGTTGTTTAGGAAGTCTGCTATCGGGCATAACTGCACCATACCCTGCCCATCTGGAGGGTTTACGGAACATTAGTTGTTTAGGAAGTCTGCTATCGGGCATAACTGCACCTTACCTGCCCATCTGGAGGGTTTACGGAACATTAGTTGTTTAGGAAGTCTGCTGTCGGGCATAACTGCACCATACCCTGCCCATCTGGAGGGTTTACGAAACATTAGTTGTTTAGGAAGTCTGCTGTCGGGCATAACTGCACCATACCCTGCCCATCTGGAGGGTTTACGGAACATTAGTTGTTTAGGAAGTCTGCTGTCGGGCATAACTGCACCTTACCTGCCCATCTGGAGGGTTTACGGAACATTAGTTGTTTAGGAATGATGACAACAAAAAAGTTGGGGGGGGGGGGGGTTGATTCTTCTGATGTCTATTGTTGCTTTCTGACTTAATGTACAGACCCTACTTTACGCACAGGCGGTTTTCTATGACCTGGTTAAACATTACTTCGCTCAAGTCAGCGAGGAGAGTGAGGTGGGAGTCCAACCTGTGGGGAAGGGGAGTTTACTGCACCTGTTTTACACCAACCCTGGTGACGCCTCTGATCTGACTAAGACAACTAATAACGCAACATTCCCAGCAAGGTCATTATTATTTTCAAATTTGCCTGAGTTTTATTTATTTGAGTTTCAGTTTGGCACCGACCGCCGGTCAGTTTTCTGTTGTCATTTATTTAATTATAGAAAATGTGAGGATAACTTTTTCTTTTATAAAGACCCTGACCCGGTTCAGTTTGTTCCGGGTCCGGGTATTTGCCGGGTGGGCTAACACTCGCCATATCTGTGTCAGTACCCGGCTAAGCCCTAATAGACACCAGCGTAGGAAATGAAAAATATGAAAAAGGGGGGTGGGGGGGGGGGAAGAGGGCAGATTGTACATTCGGTTCCCAGTGGAATTTTTTCTATACGGAACTGATTGACAGCATTTTCGGCCTCGGTTTGAGGGGGTGGGAAAAAAATCTCCAGAAGCAATCCCCCCCCCCCCCCCCCCCCCCCCCCCCCCCCCCCCCCCCCGTCAATGAATGGCCCCCAACATGTTGGTATTATCACTGGACTGTTGTTTTGTGTGTGTATGTGTGTTATGTTGTTTTAACAAGTGATCCCTCTAGATCAGCGTTCCCCAAACGGTGGTCCGTGGACCGGCACCGGTCCGCAAGCCTTGCGTTACCGGTCCAAAGAGCATGAATATTGATGTTTAAATAGAAAGAAAATGTAATTAATCAATCTGGCACCGGTCCTTGGAGCAGTTTGGGAAACGCTGCTCCAGATCTCGCAATAGTAATGACAGTAATACGACATTCAGTCCACTGTTCGCCCAACTAAGTTGCCTCGCGAGTCCTGTAATTTTTTTGTGCTCGGCCATCCAAGTGGTTCTCAAAATGTGTCGATTCTCGGCGCCCTTGCCGAAAGTAGGTTTTCCCCAGGCGCCTTCAGTCAAATTTTAACAATTACTCTTCGAATTGACGAAAACATTTGTTTACAATCACGTGGTGCGGTCAAGATGAATTAAACTTTGAAAACCACATGTGTAGGTAGGTCATTGAGCGCCATCTAGTGACTTTTGGTAGGAGCATAGTGATCACTCAAGTGAGTACTGGTTTGAGACGGGCCAGCTAAAAGTCGCGGTCACTCAATTTGGATTAAAAGTGGAAGTAACTACAGTGGTACCTCGAGATATGAATTTAATTCGTTCCGTAACCTTGCTCATAAGTCAATTTGCTCGTATCTCAAAGCACGTTTCCCCATTGAAATTAATAGAACTATGCCATTAATCCGTTCCAGCCCCCAAAATGCCACCTCAGTTGTTTATGTGACGTGTTTTTAAATACAAAATCTGTTTTTATAGATGACAAATATTGTATAAAAACATAATAAAAAGAGAATGTAACGAAATAAACTGGTTTTATAAAGTGTATTTACCTTGGAAATCAGTTTTTGTCTTGAGCTTACGGAAGATGCTGGCGGAGGTGTAGGGTGGAGGAGACTACACTGTTAATGCTAAACTCTTTCGGTCACTTCAATTCACTTACTCGTTACATTCTTACTGCTACACTTTATCCATAAACTGATCCGGTTCCTCGTATCTCAAATATTTCTCGTATCTCAAAGCAAGACATCGCTCGCTTGACGGCTCGTATCTCAAAAATCTCGTATGTCAGGGCACTCGTATGTCGAAGTACAACGGTATATGCAAATTGTATAATATTTCACAGAGTCTTTGCACCGAAGTCACACCGCACCAAAGTGTTTCTTTCAAACGATTTCCTCCAGGGGGCGCGGGGCATTTCAGATTCTCGGGTGGGCAGTACTATTGGCCAGAAGCGTAGCTAGGGGGCATGGGGATAGATGGCCTCGGCCGCCAGGCTAACGGTGACGCAAAAATTGGTTGTGACGGCATTTAATGAATGAAAATAATGGGTTTCAGATTTTAAAAAAGGGGCGATGGGGGAGGCGGGAAAATGAACATCATCCCCTTGCACCAAACATTCTAGCCACGCCTCTGCCAGTGGCGTAGAAAGGGCGGATGGGGGGTGGTCCCCCGAGATGTCAATTTTTCTTTATATGGAGGGGCCGCATCTTTGGACAACTGCAGAGTTTGTATCATGAAAGGCAACAATCTTGGCCCGCCCAGGGCGGCATAAAATTAGCTACGCCACAGGCAGCGTATCTGTCGGCACCAAATTTGGCTACCCGGGCCATCTATGATGTCATTTTTATCGGACAGAATTGAGGGCGCTCATGGCTCTTGAGCGGACGCAGGAGGAGGGGGGTCTGGGTCGCCAACCCAGAAATATTTTTATTATTTCAAAATGAAGAGGTGCATTTTTGAGTGTACCTGAATTGATTGTTTCTATAAGACAATTTGATTGGGGGAAGGAAGTTTCAATCCTCCAGGAATTTTTGAAGCCTCCAGGCTTTATGGGACCTTGTGTCCCTCGGTAATCATTTTGGCACAATCTTAGATTCAACACCGTACTGTCACATTGTTTGGCGTGAGGGAAGGGGGACCAGAAATTGAAGGTGCCGAAGACCCTCAAGCGAAAGTATGGGCAAGGATCCCCTTAGAAAATGTTTGATAAATTCAAAATAAAGGGATGCACTTTGGCACATACTTGAATTTGGCGCCTCTTTCAATTTGCGAGGGAAATTTCAAACTTTTGTGTAGAAAGCGCCCCAATTAGGAAAAATAACGAAATAACGATCAAAGGCCACCATGAACAAAATTCGTTCCAGTTGTGGCACCCATGGGAGTATGCTTTTTACCACAGCTTACTAAGACACTGACGATAACACACCGCATGCAGATTCCTTATGACGAACTAAGCCCCCGAGAAACAAATGATAACCCTCATCCTTTACTCTGAGTTTGACTTCAGCCATTTTAAATACACTGTGATAAGCTGGAAGTGAATTCACTGCGTTGATCATCTACCGGCTACCCCATCAAACAAAGTGTCGTGTTGATCATCTACCAGCTACCCCATCAAACAAAGTGTCGTGTTGATCATCTACCAGCTACCCCATCAAACAAAGTGTCATGTTGATCATCTACCAGCTACCCCATCAAACAAAGTGTCATGTTGATCATCTACCAGCTACCCCATGAAACAAAGTGTCATGTTGATCATCTACCAGCTACCCCATCAAACAAAGTGTCATGTTGATCATCTACCAGCTACCCCATGAAACAAAGTGTCGTGTTGATCATCTACCAGCTACCCCATGAAACAAAGTGTCATGTTGATCATCTACCAGCTACCCCATCAAACAAAGTGTCATGTTGATCATCTACCAGCTACCCCATCAAACAAAGTGTCATGTTGATCATCTACCAGCTACCCCATCAAACAAAGTGTCATGTTGATCATCTACCAGCTACCCCATGAAACAAAGTGTCGTGTTGATCATCTACCAGCTACCCCATGAAACAAAGTGTCATGTTGATCATCTACCAGCTACCCCATGAAACAAAGTGTCGTGTTGATCATCTACCAGCTACCCCATGAAACAAAGTGTCATGTTGATCATCTACCAGCTACCCCATCAAACAAAGTGTCATGTTGATCATCTACCAGCTACCCCATCAAACAAAGTGTCATGTTGATCATCTACCAGCTACCCCATCAAACAAAGTGTCATGTTGATCATCTACCAGCTACCCCATCAAACAAAGTGTCATGTTGATCATCTACCAGCTACCCCATCAAACAAAGTGTCATGTTGATCATCTACCAGCTACCCCATCAAACAAAGTGTCATGTTGATCATCTACCAGCTACCCCATCAAACAAAGTGTCATGTTGATCATCTACCAGCTACCCCATCAAACAAAGTGTCATGTTGATCATCTACCAGCTACCCCATCAAACAAAGTGTCATGTTGATCATGAAATGTGTCACGCCTTTTCCTAACATAGGGATCAAAGGTGTTCAGATTTTTAAAGGGGACGCAACGGCATATTTCTGGAATGCTATGTTATTCCAGTGGCTAGTTCCAGAGTCCAGACAGACACAGGAGGGATTTTACTTGAAAAAGTGACAACACACAACTATGGTATTCCATAAGACAGTACTAGTCATTATTTTATAAATGCTCCTTTCATGGTCTGAATGTGCTTTCTATGACTCTGGCAAGGATTCTTAAACACTTTTTTTTTTGGTTCCATTGACCCCCCTACTCGCTACAGTCAAATGAAGGTCACGTATATCTTTTTAGAATAAAGTTTTAAATGCATATAATAAAATAACAATGGAAAATGCAGCTCCGACGCCTTATCTCGCAGACGCCATATGTTGAGAACCTTTGTCCCAAGGGGATTTATTTATAAGAACCAATAACTCAACCGTTGGACTTCATATCCTCGTGTTAACAAATAAAAAAAAATGCATTGAGCTAATGAGAATCTATTTTTATTTTTTACAATAATCAGTCAGTTATATTTATTATCATAATTAGTGGTCTTAGATAGCGCGGTAGCCCAGTCTAGCCACAGTTTATTTTCGAAAATTTTTCATTCAATTTTACTCTGGTTAACTCTGTATTGTGAAAATGTTAGTTCAAAACAGCAATTTGAATTTAATAATTTGACTGTAAAAAAATTGTGAACTTCTTTTCGTATGTTTTATTTCGGTTTACCCGGCATGTCACAAAACAGGTCTACCTGGTATGTCGCCAGAAAGGTCTACCTGACATGTCACAAGATAGGTCTACCTGGCATGTCACAAGAAAGGTCTGCCTGGCATGCCACAAGTCACCGAATCTTCACTTTGGCTTTATTAAGTCAAGTTTTCTTCGTCTTCCTTCTCAAATCAGTGTAGATTCTTTGCTGTACTGCATATATAATTACCTTTTTTTTTTTTAAAGTTACATAATTGGGACGCAGACGGTGCTTAAAATCTGCTTTGCTCCTGAAACGGATAGATGTCATAGGCCAGGCCTCTGCATCTCCATACATCTGTTTGTGTGTGCACCGCATGATCACTCTGTGCCGTGGCTAGTCCTACCCGATCCTTCGTCTGTGTGTGCACCGCATGAGCACTCTGTGCCGTGGCTAGTCCTACCCGATCCTTCGTCTGTGTGTGCACCGCATGAGCACTCTGTGCCGTGGCTAGTCCTACCCGATCCTTCGTCTGTGTGTGCACCGCGTGAGCACTCTGTGCCGTGGCTAGTCCTACCCGATCCTTCGTCTGTGTGTGCACCGCGTGATCACTCTGTGCCGTGGCTAGTCCTACCCGATCCTTCGTCTGTGTGTGCACCGCGTGATCACTCTGTGCCGTGGCTAGTCCTACCCGATCCTTCGTCTGTGTGTGCACCGCGTGATCACTCTGTGCCGTGGCTAGTCCTACCCGATCCTTCGTCTGTGTGTGCACCGCGTGATCACTCTGTGCCGTGGCTAGTCCTACCCGATCCTTCGTCTGTGTGTGCACCGCGTGATCACTCTGTGCCGTGGCTAGTCCTACCCGATCCTTCGTCTGTGTGTGCACCGCGTGATCACTCTGTGCCGTGGCTAGTCCTACCCGATCCTTCGTCTGTGTGTGCACCGCGTGATCACTCTGTGCCGTGGCTAGTCCTACCCGATCCTTCGTCTGTGTGTGCACCGCGTGATCACTCTGTGCCGTGGCTAGTCCTACCCGATCCTTCGTCTGTGTGTGCACCGCGTGATCACTCTGTGCCGTGGCTAGTCCTACCCGATCCTTCGTCTGTGTGTGCACCGCGTGATCACTCTGTGCCGTGGCTAGTCCTACCCGATCCTTCGTCTGTGTGTGCACCGCGTGATCACTCTGTGCCGTGGCTAGTCCTACCCGATCCTTCGTCTGTGTGTGCACCGCGTGATCACTCTGTGCCGTGGCTAGTCCTACCCGATCCTTCGTCTGTGTGTGCACCGCGTGATCACTCTGTGCCGTGGCTAGTCCTACCCGATCCTTCGTCTGTGTGTGCACCGCGTGATCACTCTGTGCCGTGGCTAGTCCTACCCGATCCTTCGTCTGTGTGTGCACCGCGTGATCACTCTGTGCCGTGGCTAGTCCTACCCGATCCTTCGTCTGTGTGTGCACCGCGTGATCACTCTGTGCCGTGGCTAGTCCTACCCGATCCTTCGTCTGTGTGTGCACCGCGTGATCACTCTGTGCCGTGGCTAGTCCTACCCGATCCTTCGTCTGTGTGTGCACCGCGTGATCACTCTGTGCCGTGGCTAGTCCTACCCGATCCTTCGTCTGTGTGTGCACCGCGTGATCACTCTGTGCCGTGGCTAGTCCTACGTGATCACTCTGTGCCGTGGCTAGTCCTACGTGAGCACTCTGTGCCGTGGCTAGTCCTACGTGATCACTCTGTGCCGTGGCTAGTCCTACGTGATCCTTTGGTTACGCCTGCGCTTGGATTGTGAAGACCGTTGAGTCGGCAACTGGGGTGAGTGGGGCGAAGACCACGAGGCGCCATGTTGGTACTGTCCCATTGTTACAGGAAAAAAAATGACGTCACTTCCTGTGGACGTGAGTATCCCAACGTCTTCCAGTCGCGTGAGTGTTATTTTGTCTGGACTTCGTTTCTGGACCAGTGATCTTACTTTCAATGATATTCGGAACTGTGTTATTAAGATTATAAATATTTGCACACTCCAGAACTAAACAAAGCTCCGTACAATTGAAGTAAATATTATACAATTTATTGCTTCCGGTTCTTTATAGTTAAAGGAAAAATAAAAATTCGCCCATTTTTCTTCAACCATTCCTCAGTAAGTTTTATGTGTAGCTCGGATACAGTAAGACAAACCACTTTCTTTCTATAGCTCACTTTTTTTTTTTTTACTTCTTACTTTTGTATGTTAACTGTTAAAACACATTTCTTAAGGTTTTCATCAATTATTTTTTACAAACATTTCCTCCGTGATAGGCTTCATCATCACTTTTATTCAAATTGTTTCATTGAAAGGAATGCTTCATAAATAGTGGGGTAAATTGTGAGGTCACTTGGAGCTGGACTCAAATAGCCTACCCTAACTGATGTCCATCATCCGGCATACCCTCACTGACGTTCATCATCTGGCATAACCTCATTGACATCCATCATCCGGCATACCCTCACTGACGTCCATCATCCGGCATACCCCCACTGACGTCCATCATCCGGCATACCCCACTGACGTCCATCATCCGGCATAACCTCACTGACGTCCATCATCCGGCATAACCTCACAGACGTCCATCATCCGGCATAACCTCACTGACATCCATCATCCGGCATACCCTCACTGAGGTCCATCATCTGGCATACCCTCACTGACGTCCATCATCTGGCATACCCCCACTGACGTCCTTCATCCGGCATACCCTCACTGACGTCCATCATCCGGCATACCCTCACTGACGTCCATCATCCGGCATACCCTCACTGACGTCCATCATCCGGCATACCCTCACTGACGTCCATCATCCGGCATACCCTCACTGACGTCCATCATCCGGCATACCCTCACTGACGTCCATCATCCGGCATACCCTCACTGACGTCCATCATCCGGCATACCCTCACTGACGTCCATCATCCGGCATACCCTCACTGACGTCCATCATCCGGCATACCCTCACTGACGTCCATCATCCGGCATACCCTCACTGACGTCCATCATCCGGCATACCCTCACTGACGTCCATCATCCGGCATACCCTCACTGACGTCCATCATCCGGCATACCCTCACTGACGTCCATCATCCGGCATACCCTCACTGACGTCCATCATCCGGCATACCCCCACTGACGTCCATCATCCGGCATACCCCACTGACCTCCATCAACCGGCATAACCTCACTGACGTCCATCATCCGGCATAACCTCACAGACGTCCATCATCCGGCATAACCTCACTGACATCCATCATCCGGCATACCCTCACTGAGGTCCATCATCTGGCATACCCTCACTGACGTCCATCATCTGGCATACCCCCACTGACGTCCTTCATCCGGCATACCCTCACTGACGTCCATCATCCGGCATACCCTCACTGACGTCCATCATCCGGCATACCCTCACTGACGTCCATCATCCGAAGTAACGGATGGAGTGGCCTATATTTTTAGTCCCCGAGAATGCTTTAATTTCCCACTGCGCTTTAGCACGGCTATAGATGGTACAATAGCCACGGCTCTAATGATGTCATGTCATGACAGACACGGTTCTAATGATGTCATGTCATGACAGACACGGTTCTAATGATGTCATGCCATGACAGCCACGGCTCTAATGCTGTCATGTCATGACAGCCACGGTTCTAATGATGTCATGTCATGACACAAGAATATTTCAAGTAATAATATCCTGTCAATCTCCGTTATGTTTTTTTTACAACGTTTTTAGAAGGCAAAATGAAGTCACCGTCTTAAATATTATTCTAGAAACAGCACTAAAAACATTCCCGTCAATTGTAAGTTTTCTCTGCCAACCATTGCCAACCATTGCCCACCATTGCCAACCATTGCCAACCAAGGATCCACCCCCCTTCCTCCCCCTACCCTTACTAACGGGGGTCGTGGTGCAGCCAAGCAACTAAGTGTTTGCAATAATGCCAGGGTTGTGTTCTCTCCTCTCAACTCTTTAATGTATTTTATCAAACAGCTCACGTTCTGGCCGATATTTATAGAATTATTGCTGCTAATTTTAGAAGTCTGAGATATCACGTGAGCTTTACTCTCATTCCCAACCGGATATGTCACTGCATTTTCTTTCGGTTTCATTATATTTGTGAACTAAACAATATGATCATCTGTAAATTTATTTTTCTGCCCTTTTTAAAGACTTTATATAATAAAACTAAAGAGAAATTATTTTTAAGAATGCTATCTTGCGTTGTGGACGGCTCAGATTTACGATCCTCGTAAGATTGAAATAACTTTTCCTTGACAGACGTGCCGTGGCTCGAAACACAATATCTCCCTAGAAATTTTAAACTCGTTTTTTCTTTACATTAACAAATTTAGATTTTGTATTTACTAGTTTGTTTTTAATATCCGTCGCCGAGTTCATAATTGGGTTCTTTGACTTCATATATGAATTCGATGTAACGGCTTATCTAGGGTTAGCGACATCCCCCCGGGGTGGGTCCATAATTTTACCGCTATTATCCAAGAAAACAAAAACCTTTGCCGTTGGCGTATCATGAATGCCGCCCTTCCATGTATCGACAAAAAAGTGCCGCCCGGGGCACACCGCACCCTCCGAAACACTCTATCTACGCCGCTGATTCAATGATGTCTCATATGGATTCAACAGACAATTAAACAAGATTTCCAGTTCTAGTTATAAATGTTCTGCGATATTTCCATTCTAACTTATTTCCTAGAGTTTCGTATCATCCTTAAGGCCTCATTCTCTGTTCAGCAGACAATGTACTTGACATGGTTGGAGCAATTTAATTAAGCTCGTAGTCTTGGAATATATGCAACTTGACACCGTCCATGCGAAATTTCTTTCACCAACTCCAGCATTTGCAGGTTAAAAATAAACTGAATAAAGGTTTCAAATAGACCTCCCCCCCCCCCCCCCCCCCCCCCCCCCACCAAGAGACCACGCATCACTTGGTGAAAACATCTCTAAGAGATAACGTATCACTTGGGGAATGCATCTCTAGAGGCAATGTGAAGGGATGTAGATACAACGCATCACTTGGTGAAGGGATCTAGAAACAAAATATCGTCGGGAGAAGGGATTTATAGAGAAAACATATTGCTGGGAGAAGGGATCTATAGAAACAAGATATCGCTGGGAGAAGGGATCTATAGAAACAAGATATCGCTGGGAGAAGGGATCTATAGAAACAAGATATCGCTGGGAGAAGGGATCTATAGAGACAATATATCGCTGGGAGAAGGGATCTATAGAAACAAGATATCGCTGGGAGAAGGGATCTATAGAAACAAGATATCGCTGGGAGAAGGGATTTATAGAGACAACATATCGCTGGGAGAAGGGATCTAAAGAAACAAGATATCGCTGGGAGAAGGGATCTATAGAAACAAGATATCGCTGGGAGAAGGGATCTATAGAGACAAGATATCGCTGGGAGAAGGGATCTATAGAAACAAGATATCGCTGGGAGAAGGGATCTATAGAAACAAGATATCGCTGGGAGAAGGGATCTATAGAGACAACATATCGCTGGGAGAAGGGATCTATAGAAACAAGATATCGCTGGGAGAAGGGATCTATAGAAACAAGATATCGCTGGGAGAAGGGATCTATAGAGACAAAATATCGCTGGGAGAAGGGATCTATAGAGACAACATATCGCTGGGAGAAGGGATCTATAGAGACACCATATCACTGGGAGAAGAGATCTATAGAAACAAGATATCGCTGGGAGAAGGGATTTATAGAGACTACATATCGCTGAGAGAAGGGATCTATAGAGACAACATATCACTGGGAGAAGGGATCTATAGAGACAACATATCACTGGAAGAAGGAGTCTAGAGACAACATAGCACTGGGAGAAGGGATCTATAGAAACAAGATATCAATGGGAGAAGGGATCTATAGAGACACCATATCACTGGGAGAAGGGATCTATAGAGACACCATATCACTGGAAGAAGGAGTCTAGAGACAACATATCGCTGGGAGAAGGGATCTATAGAAACAAGATATCACTGGGAGAAGGGATCTATAGAGACAACATATCACTGGAAGAAGGAGTCTAGAGACAACAAAGCACTGGAAGAAGGAGTCTAGAGACAACATATCACTGGAAGAAGGAGTCTAGAGACAACATAGAACTGGAAGAAGGAGTCTAGAGACAACATAGCACTGGAAGAAGGAGTCTAGAGACAACATAGCACTGGAAGAAGGAGTCTAGAGACAACATAGAACTGGAAGAAGGAGTCTAGAGACAACATAGCACTGGAAGAAGGAGTCGAGAGACAACATAGAACTGGAAGAAGGAGTCTAGAGACAACATAGCACTGGAAGAAGGAATCGAGAGACAACATAGCACTGGAAGAAGGAGTCTAGAGACAACATATCACTGGAAGAAGGAGTCTAGAGACAACATAGCACTGGAAGAAGGAGTCTAGAGACAACATATCACTGGAAGAAGGAGTCTAGAGACAACATAGCACTGGAAGAAGGAGTCTAGAGACAACATA
>CAXITT010000177.1:146467-153741 GCA_964033795.1 Lymnaea stagnalis | reverse complement strand
CCCCCCCCCCAAAAAAAAAAAAAAATAAAAAAAAAAATTATAATTCTGTAGAAGATTGGTTGGGGTCAAATGTCATGCTTAAATATATTTAAAAAAGGAAGCTTGATTAACTTTCCGCTAATTAATCTTCACTCACTTGACCACCGTTAGAAGTCACAAACCTTTGACAACCGTCAGACGTCACAGCTCCCTTGAACAACGTCAGACGCAGAGGTGTAGCGGGGTGGGGGGAGGGGGAGACAGATGTCTCCAAATAATGGGTTTGAGAGTTGAAAAAAAAAAAAAGGGGCGCTAAAATGGATCTTGTCCCAGGGCGCGAATCTTGTCCCCGGGCGCCAAACACCCTCGCTACGCCACTGGTCAGACGTAACAGCTCCCTTGACCACAGTCAGACGTCACAGAACAACGACAGACGTCACAGCTCCCTTGAACAACGTCAGACGTCACAGCTCACCTTGCCCACCGTCAGACGTCACAGCTCCCTTGAACAACGTCAGACGTCACAGCTCCCTTAAACAACGTCAGACGTCACAGCTCCAGTACAGGACGTCAGACGTCACAGCCACCTGACCACCGTCAGACGTCACAGCTCCCTTGAACAACGTCAGATGTCAAAGCTCAACTTGACCACTGTCAGGCGTCACAGCTCAACTTGATGACCGTCAGACTCACAGCTCACTTTGACCACCGTCGGACGTCATTGCTCCCTTGACCACCGTCAGACGTCACAGCTCCCTTGACCACCGTCCAGGGTTTGTTTTAGCTATATCTCCGGGAGGGGGAGCACTGCCCCCTCGGGGAAAGCCAGGCCCCCCCCCCGGAGCAAAAATATCTCCAACAATAAATCAACTGGAACTGCAGGCACAGCCTCCCCGAAAAATCTGAAGTGCCCCACCCCGGAAATCTGAAGTGCCCCCCCCCTCGGAAATCTGAAGTGCCCCTCCGAGGTAAATTTTCTGAAAGAAACACTGCCACTGTCAGACTCACAGACATATATACCAATAATGTGTTCAGTGAAATCTGCGAATCGGAAGTTATTGGGAAAATATGATGGCGTTTCATATGCTCATATGTTTCATATGTTCAGTTCAGCTCCACTGGACATATGCTCATATGTTTCATATGTTCAGTTCATCTGCATTGCACTGAAGACCAGCGCAGTTCTTTGCCTCCATAACTTTGCCCCCATCACTTTGTCATTACAAATGCGTAGCGTCACAATTATCTTTAACCCCCCCCCCCCAAAAAAAAAAAAAAAAAAAAAAAAAAAAAAAAAAAAAAAAAAAAAAAAAAAAAAAAAATCCACACCCCCTTTAAAAAAAAACTTTACCCCTTTTAGCCCCCCCCCCCCCCCTTTTTCATTTGAGAGCGTGACGTGCTATGAGCTTTTTTTAAATTAATTAAAACGGAAAAAAAAAAAAAAAAAAAAAAAAAAGGGACACCCCGACTCTGTTTGAAAGACTACCGTTATCGTATAACTTGTCCTCATCGTTTGTGTTTTAAAAAAACAACAACCAAAGAATGCCTTGAAAAATCTTGTTGAGGTTGTTGCTGTCTTATAAACTTGAGGAGATGACAGAAATGAATAATCTCCCGACGAAGGTCGACTCCAAGACATTGCCGCCGTAGATACATCCACCGTCACTTGCCGCGAGATGTTTACACTCCGAAACTGAAGAGTTCCTGGAAACAAGTAGAGTTCACTAAACATCAACGCAGGAGAGGATGTCATTGACATCGTGATGTCACTGTCGAGATGATTGCTATTGTTTACTATTGATATGCCAATCTAAACTATTGTTGAAGTGATGTTGAATGCGTTTGAGTGCAGTGTGAACCAGGATGTTTATATTAGACTATGGCTTTATCTCTTTCAGCCATAATTCATCTAGACATGGTGATGGAAAGGGCGTAACTAAACGAGGTTAGGGGGGATACGCACCCATCTTTATAAACTTCGAGAAAGTTAAACTTTTTATTGAAGAACACTTTTTTCTTCATGAGACCATCTTTTGTTGACATGTGTTGAGGAAGACATGAGACCTGCTTCATCTTTTGTTGACATCTGTTGAGGAAGACATGAGACCTGCTTCATCTTTTGTTAACATGTGTTGAGGAAGACATGAGACCTGCTTCATCTTTTGTTGACATGTGTTGAGGAAGATGTGAGACCTGCTTCATCTTTTGTTGACATGTGTTGAGGAAGATATGGGACCTGCTTCATCTTTTGTTGACATGTGTAAAGGAAGACATGGGACCTGCTTCATCTTTTGTTGACATGTGTTGAGGAAGACATGAGACCTGCTTCATCTTTTGTTGACATGTGTTGAGGAAGAAATGGGACCTGCTTCATCTTTTTTTGACATGTGTTGAGGAAGACATGGGACCTGCTTCATCTTTTGTTGACATGTGTTGAGGAAGACATGGGACCTGCTTCATCTTTTGTTGACATGTGGTGAGGAAGATATGGGACCTGCTTCATCTTTTGTTGACATGTGTAAAGGAAGACATGGGACCTACTTCATCTTTTGTTGACATGTGTTGAGGAAGACATGAGACCTGCTTCATCTTTTGTTGACATGTGTTGAGGAAGACATGAGACCTGCTTCATCTTTTGTTGACATGTGTTGAGGAAGACATGGGACCTGCTTCATCTTTTGTTGACATGTGTTGAGGAAGATATGAGACCTGCTTCATCTTTTGTTGACATGTGTTGAGGAAGATATGAGACCTGCTTCATCTTTTGTTGACATGTGTTGAGGAAGACATGGGACCTGCTTCATCTTTTGTTGACATGTGTTGAGGGAGATATGAGACCAGCTTCATCTTTTGTTGACATGTGTTGAGGAAGATATGGGACCTGCTTCATATTTTGTTGACATGTGTAAAGGAAGACATGGGACCTGCTTCATCTTTTGTTGACATGTGTTGAGGAAGACATGGGACCTGCTTCATCTTTTGTTGACATGTGTTGAGGAAGATATGAGACCTGCTTCATCTTTTGTTGACATGTGTTGAGGAAGACATGGGACCTGCTTCATCTTTTGTTGACATGTGTTGAGGGAGATATGAGACCTGCTTCATCTTTTGTAGACATGTGTTGAGGAAGACATGAGACCTGCTTCATCTTTTGTTGACATGTGTAAAGGAAGACATGGGACCTGCTTCATCTTTTGTTGACATGTGTTGAGGAAGACATGAGACCTGATTCATCTTTTGTTGACATGTGTTGAGGAAGACATGGGACCTGCTTCATCTTTTGTTGACATGTGTTGAGGAAGATATGGGACCTGCTTCATCTTTTGTTGGCATGTGTTGAGGAAGATATGGGACCTGCTTCATATTTTGTTGACATGTGTAAAGGAAGACATGGGACCTGCTTCATCTTTTGTTGAACGATGCTGGGTCTAGAGTTATAACCTAACGAGACTCTCCATGCTGGCAAATAACGTGCCCAATTTATTCATGCCCCGTTTTATTTATTTGAAGAAACGTTTTCTTTCCACGTCATAAACCACATGTTGTGTTTTGTTCTAGCTTCGAGTTTCGATTGAACATGTTGTGCTCACCTTTGATTCAGATGTACAGACATGTAGTAAAGCCAATAAAAAACGATTCATCTTAGTTTCCAATTTTTTTTTGACTTTCTAGCTTAACTACAACCAGGCTTAGGCCCAGTGGCCAGAGGCGTCATTGGCATTTGGTTCACCCGGTGCGCCCCGCACCCCTGCCCCCACCCTAGTGACGCCACGACTTGTGATGAATCCATATCAACATGATTGGTTGGATTAAATCTTTTATTTTATTTGGGGAGGAGGGCTGGGGGGGGGGGCGAAGGCTCCTTCTTGATAAGTTGATTGTGATTTGGGATTGTAAAATATCCTTCAGTTTCAATTAGCGTGATACAATTATAACTTTTTTATAAAAGCTAAATAACGTAGACTGTGGAGCATGAAGTGTTCCCATTAAGGCATGAATAAAACTTCCCACTACTTGCTCACTCAACTGGCTTCTACTAATCGCTTACACTATTTGCTCGAGCTACTTGCTTCCAGTAATTGCTTCCACTGCTTGCTTTCACAACTTGCTCATGCTACTTGCGTCCACTCTTCCACTACTTGCTTCCACTACTTAGTACACAATACACACGTAATTCGTTGTCGTTTTATGCCAGTAATTCCAGGACTATTGTTTTGACATGCAAGTCACGTGTTAATTTCATTTTGATTGGTTGTATAATCTCTCGCCACTCCCACCTCCGCCCCCTTCACCAGCTGGCACATCTCCCATTGAAGGCGCCTGGTCAACTGACTTCAAATGGAAACATAGAAATAAAATGGATGTTTTAAACTTTAGGTCAGTGTTTCTCAACCTTTTTGTGTGCCATGCCCCACCTATGCCATTCTAAAATTCTTATGCCCCCCCCCATGTTACATAAGTATATATATATATATATATATATATATATATATTTACATCCCTCCATACCTACATAATTTTTAATATTAAAAAATTGAATTATTGACTAAGTGAAAACTGAAGAACAGGTTCTAGGAAGAAGGAAAAAGGCTTTAGGGAGATCTAGGATTTATGAAGAAATTTGTGGGGAAACACAGTAAGAACATTTTTAAAACATATAATGAGAACTGCAGTTCAAGTACAAAATAATAGATTTTCTAAAATATTTTCTAATTTAGTGAGAAACTTGCGTTTGATGCACAGAGAAATGGTCACAAAATCTGTCTTGGAAATTTGTTTGAATTTGGAGATTTGATTTCCGTTTCCTCACAAAGCCATGTCATCACCCCTTTAATATTAAATGAAGTTGTAACTGGCTCATCGTTTTGCATTTCTCCGAGTTCTTCTTGATACTGCCTATTTTTGATACTGCCTATTTGAAATATCAGACGAATCCTCTAACATTGGCTGCATCATCCAAGCTGGGAAATCAATTTGTTTTATATCACAAAATATTTCTTCTAAATCAGCTGAAAAACTATTTTAAATGAAACAAGTAAAGTGGCATGAATCACTTCTCATTTTGTGAACTAATGAAAGAGTTCAAATTTTTGGTTACAAACATATTTCTGAAATAATTCAATAAATGTCATGAAAAGAAATATCCTCGACGAGACTTTCATTTGTTGATTGAAGCTGGCAGTTTAAAATATTTGGTTTTTCCAAGTCATCGGCTAAATAACTCACAAATACTTTACCATCGACTGGTAACAACAACTTCGTTTCAGTTGCCTCAATTGAAAAGTCACCGGGAGAATCAAAGAGTTCTCTAAATCTTTTCAAGCATTTTCGCTTTCGAGAGCCACCTCACTTCAACGGGAAGACAAAGTCTCCCGTGGTCTTCATTTGTTCTTCACAAAATAGCTTGAAGAGCCGCCCACAGAGGCGTAGCGAGGGGGGGTGCAGGGGGGACAGATTCCCCGGGCGCCAGCTAGTTAGGGGCGCCAAAATGTGCTTTGATATCATGTTATTGGTGAAAATAATGGGTTTGACAGTTGAAAAAAAGAAAAGGGGGCGCTTTAAAATGGATCTTGTCCCCGGGCGCGAATCTTGTCCCCGGGCGCCAAACACCCTCGCTACGCCTCTGGCCGCCCAGATTTATTGGCATTAAAATATCTTTAGTAGCATTGATACACTTTAGAACAGAAATTAGTACTTCATAAATAACTTGCCAAGTACAAGTATTCTTAGCTACCAAGTTTTCGCTATGAATAACACATTGTACAAGAAGCATTTCTGGATTCTCATCCTTCATGAATTGTAATCAACCATTTTTTTCCCCATCATATATAGGAGCAGCATCTGCAGCACAAAATATTATTATTATTTTTTTCATTGGTATGTATTGACATTTAAGTAATTGTATTAGCTTATTACAAATATCTTTAGCAGAAGTGGAACTTTATGATGATTTAAGGAACAACATTTCTTCAGCAAAATCTCATTTATCAATAGATCTCAAGTAAGTTATCAGTACGGCCTGACTGTCTCTCAAAGTTGATCCGCACTGAGAATTTTCTTTGTGTTCATCTTTTCAACAAGTTGTATTTGAAGGCGTCTTCACTCACTTCATCTATTTTTTGCTAATAGTATTGTTACCGAATGGCATAGCTTTCACGTCTTTGTCACCCTTTTCAAGAACAGTTTTAAGAAATGTTGACATTTATGGTTTGATTAACTTTTCTCCTATAAATTATACAAACTAAACTACATTAATCGAAAAGTATTTTCAATAAATTCATAGAAAACTTTTCACTATACACACTATATTTATACCAAACTATGCACATTACATTCAAAGAAAACTGAACACTTTACATTCATAGAAAACTATACACATTACATTCAAAGAAAACTGAACACATTACATTCGTCGAAAACTGAACACGTTACATTCACACACTACATTTTGATGAGGACAAAATATGAAGCGGTTTTCAAAGTCACAGTTTTGTTTACAGTCATTAAAAAAAGAAGAAGCAGGTTTAGTTCAAAGGTTTTCGATCAAAATTTAATTTCATCTAAATATGGTAAACAATAAACAAACCATTCAAGGTTGACAATGTTATGACATCATGCCTGCAAACCACCAACCGCTTGTCCCGTGTACGTACGTCCGTTGTATGCTATCAGTTGCCATAAATTATGAACACTGAATGGATTAGAAGATTGACAACTGTATACAATGGAGGATACCATGGAGGATACAGTGGAGGATACAATGAATGATACAATGGAGGAAACAAAGTAAGATACAATGGAAAATACAATGGAGGATTCAATGAAGGACACAACGAATGATACAATGAAGGATACAATGGAGAATACAATGAAGGATACAATGAACGATACAATGGAGAATACAATGGAGAATACAATGGAGCATACAATGAAGGATACAACGAAGGATACAATGAAGGATACAATGAAGGATACTTTTTAAAAATGGCGCACATTAACTTTGTGAATACTGACATGTTTGACGTCATGTGAACTCACAAAAACTGTGATATGAACTGTCAAGTGCAATGTGAACTTACAAGAACTGTGCTAATGAACTTCCGACAGGTCCTCATGTTCTGTACCTTGAGGGCCGGCCCACGGTCAATGCGGTGATCGTCCTGGCTCTTTTGTTTCATGAGGGTTCGCGATGTTTCTGTGCATGGTTTTGAAGGGGGTACTTCACTGGTTACAAGGGCTACTCTGCAATGGTATTATGAACTGGGGGCTGGAAGACAGGACGCAATAGACGCAAA
>CAXITT010000177.1:106467-141467 GCA_964033795.1 Lymnaea stagnalis | reverse complement strand
CAACAACAACAACAACAACAACAACAACAACAACAACAACAACAACAACAACAACAACAACAACAACAACAACAACAACAACAACAACAACAACAACAACAACAACAACAACAACAACAACAACAACAACAACAACAACAACAACAACAACAACAACAACAACAACAACAACAACAACAACAACAACAACAACAACAACAACAACAACAACAACAACAACAACAACAACAACAACAACAACAACAACAACAACAACAACAACAACAACAACAACAACAACAACAACAACAANATCGTATCACCTCCAATTATTGCACTGTACAACGTGACAGAACTGGGATCGTATCACCTCCAATTATTGCACTGTACAACGTGACAGACCTGGGATCGTATCACCTTTAATTATTGCACTGTACAACGTGACAGAACTGGGATCGTATCACCTCCAATTATTGCACTGTACAACGTGACAGACCTGGGATCGTATCACCTCCAATTATTGCACTTTACAGCTTGACAGAAATAGGAACAGTTTTTATGACGATTAATTTACTCCACATCCAAGCTTCAACCTCCGACTCCACCACACCCCTCAACCTCCGACTCCACCACACCCCTCAACCTCCGACTCCACCACACCCCTCAACTTCCGTCTCCACCACACCCCTCAACCTCCGACTCCACCACACCCCTCAACCTCCGACTCCACCACACCCCTCAACCTCCGACTCCACCACCCACCCCCACTGGTCCAAAGTCCAACTTTCCTCCCATCACGCCAGACAAGTTTTCAAGGAATGACGTCACAAATGCCTAGCAAGACCGCCATTTTGTCGTGACGTACGGGCGCCAGTACTGCATTCCTGTGTGTGCACCGTTGAAAATAACAACATTTCGAACAAATATTGACAGCCTCCCCCCCCCCCTCCCTTCAACCCCGTGACACCTGAATAGTGGATATTGCCCATATCATCCAAGTCACGCTGGCAGCAGCTTGCTTTCTCCTTGCAAATATGAAATGAATGTACACCTGGTTACGATCAATGTTATTTCAAGTGTTAACTTTTCTTTAATGAACGATGAAGTAATAGTTATTCTCGAGTCAATAAAAAAAACAACCCTGTAATTATAGATATGGACAAAAATTGGATATTTTTAAAACTAAATAGCACAAGCTTTTGTCCCGTTGAAATCTCATCAGAAGAACATCTACACAAAGACACCAGAATATTAACAGCATTAACCAACTACACAAAGACACCAGAATATTAACAGCATTAAACAACCTACACAAAGACACCAGAATATTAACAGCATCAACCAACTACACAAAGACGCCAGAATATTAACAGCATTAAACAACCTACACAAAGACACCAGAATATTAACAGCATCAACCAACTACACAAATACGCCAGAATATTAACAGCATTAAACAACCTACACAAAGACATCAGAATATTAACAGCATTAAACAACCTACACAAAGACACCAGAATATTAACAGCATCAACCAACTACACAAAGACACCAGAATATTAACAGCATTAAACAACCTACACAAAGACACCAGAATATTAACAGCATCAACCAACTACACAAAGACACCAGAATATTAACAGCATTAAACAACCTACACAAAGACACCAGAATATTAACAGCATTAAACAACCTACACAAAGACACCAGAATATTAACAGCATCAACCAACTACACAAAGACACCAGAATATTAACAGCATTAAACAACCTACACAAAGACACCAGAATATTAACAGCATTAAACAACCTACACAAAGACACCAGAATATTAACAGCATTAAACAACTTACACAAAGACACCAGAATATTAACAGCATTAAACAACCTACACAAAGACACCAGAATATTAACAGCATTAAACAGCCTACACAAAGACACTAGAATATTAACAGCATTAAAAAACCTACACAAAGACATCAGAATATTAACAGCATTTGGTTCTAGTAATGAACGTGTCTTATTGGCAATCTATCCAGGGGTGCTCAAGAGATGCTCACACGGCACTGAGGTAGCTGGTGTGTACAGACAAGTCTTGGCCAGTAATGACAGTGAACTGTCACACAGAACTGAATTAGCTGGTGTGTCCAGACAAGCCTTGGCCAATAATGACAGTGAACCGTCACACAGAACTGAAGTAGCTGGTGTGTTCAGAAAGTCTTGGCAAATAATGACAATGAACTGTCACACATAACTGAAGTAGCTGGTCTGTCCAGACAAGTCTTGGCCAATAATGACAGTGAACTATCACACATAACTAAAGTAGCTGGTGTGTCCAGACAAGTCTTGGCCAATAATGACAATGAACTGTCACACAGAACTGAGGTAGCTGGTGTGTCCAGACAAGTCTTGGCTAATAATGACAGTGAACTGTCACACAGAACTGAGGTAGCTGGTGTGTCCAGACAAGTCTTGGCTAATAATGACAGTGAACTGTCACACAGAACTGAGGTAGCTGGTGTGTCCAGACAAGTCTTGGCTAATAATGACAGTGAACTGTCACACAGAACTGAAGTAGCTGGTGTGTCCAGAAAGTCTTTGTCAGTAGAGACAATTTTTTAAATCGACGTTTATTAAGCCTCCACCATTGTAGTGGATGCACTGATTAAGCAATTTGTTATCTTTATATTATTAATAGTGGTGTAGTTTATCAGCAGCGCTTTCAACACCTTCCCCTGAGTCTGAGTCAGACTCCATCGGCTTTACATAAGATTCGCATGATGTCAAGTCATGGATGACACTCAGCAAGTTGAAGCTTAATGATGACAAAACGGAAGCACTCCTCATCCACAATCACTCATCATCCTCTACCTCAACTCTTCCTACCTCATTTCAAGTAGGTAACTCTGACTTACGGTTTACACCCTCTGCTAGGAATCTTGGTTATATTCTTTCTAACAACATGTCTCTCGATAAATATATCTCTCACATTTGTCGTTCACCATACACCACTATCCGTCAGATCAGCTCCATACGCCACTACCTCACAGTTAGCGCTACAAAAACTCTAGTCTGTGCTCTTGTTCTCTCTCGTCCATGGTTTGCCTTGTAAAAGTTGTGTGGTGGAGTGGGTGAATATACATTGCTGTTCTTTATTTCAGAATTTATTTTATTTAAATGTCATGATTATGTCTCTTTTTTATAAAATTTTTATGTACAGCGTGGTGAGCCCAGCCCTAGGCTGGGGTACTGCGCTATATAAAACCTCTTATTATTATTATTATTATTATATGATTTCATTGGCATATGAGGGGTCTTAAGGTAGAGAACGACAGAATTTCGGCTTCAGTTTCAGTTTCGGCGCCGAAGGTTGCCATTTGATCACTTTCGGCGTAGTTTCGGTTTCGGTCGAAACAGAAAAGTTAACTTTCGGTTTAAGTTCGGTTTCAGCCGACACATAAAAGATAAGCTCCGGTTTATTTTCGGTTTCGGCCGCAAGTTTCAATTGCTTTCGGCCGTCTGGCCGAAAGTGAATGCGGCCTTCGGTCCTCTACCAGATTTTAGGCTGTCACCCATTCTGTCGGCCGGCAATTCGATATTTATTTTTGCTCGACGTCTTGCTGTATCATATAATATATACCAGAATCCACTGCGAAAACTGTCAACAGCTGCAAGATGATTTGTCCAATATTTCGAAAACTAAAATTTCATCAATAAGACAATGGGAAAGGAAAACATGTTTGTGTAGGAAAACAAAAACTAGGGGAGTGGTCATATTTATAGTATTATTTTTGTTTTAATTTTTAATTTTTTGTGTGGGAACCCTAGATTTATTCAAATCCTTCGATTTGTGCCATACATTTTGATTATCATTATCTTGTCAAAGGTCAAAGGTAAATGGTATTGAGGGAAACAATCTTGAGGAATGGTAACATTGCCATTATTATTCTTTCAATTATTCTGTTGTTATTTTTAATTTAGGATCCCTACGCTTATTCAATTAATTAATTTATTTATTTATTTATTTAGGCATTTTTATATAGCGCTTACCTTAAAGCTCTAAGCGCTTTACAATTATTAAAAACATGTAAACTAACTAAAATAAAAATGAGACATTAGGATAGTAACTACTATACTATAGAAACAATTAAAATGGCTATAAAACGAGGACACTTTGGCACGTTTTGGCCTATACTACAGGATTAACCCGAGACAGAAAATGAGGCAGGGCAAGGAGGGTGCATCACAGGTCATAGGCGGACCTAAACAGATGGGTTTTAAGGGACTTTTTAAAAGTGGACGAGGTTTCACAATGACGGATATGGAAAGGAAGCTGGTTCCAGAACGTGGGCCCATGGAAGCAGAAGGAGCGTTCACCGATGGTCTTAGTTTTAATTCATTAACATCCATCATTATCATGCTCATAAATGACTATGCACTATAAAGCTACGATAACTATTTTTGTATGTTGTAGGCCTAGTACTAGGATATAGTAGGTGGAAGCAAGATTAAGTTTAGTTTAGGTATAGTAAAGATTTCTGTATTCTAGAATTAAATGACAAAAAATGATTAGATTCATTCATATATTTATATGTTACATGCGAAGTGTGTAATCCAGCGATTCAATAGAATGCCTGGTCAAAATGTCAAATACATAAGTCATTAGAGTCCTCGCCAACTCATTCCCTAAAATAGCTAGATTACACACTTTGACTGTAACATTAAGATTACAGAATATCGATTCACTCATATGGATTGTTAATGTTATCGAGAGCTGTTCACAGTGAAGATACAAAAAAATTTGAAGATGTATTTGTTTCGTCCGGTGATGTTTGTGTGTGTGTGTTTGTGTGTGTGTGTGCGTGCGTGTGTGTGTGCGTGTGTGTGTGTGCGTGTGTACGCGCGCGTGTGTGTGTGTGTGTGTGTGTGTGTGACAAGCTACAAGGGCTACAAATCCAGGGAAAGTGGTAAATTGACTATCTCAAAGTTAATCCTGGTCCAATGTGGAAGAAAAAACATGGATGTTTAGGTTACATAATGAGATCGTTTGGCTAAAAAAAAAAGAAATGAGTTAAGACGTTTATAGCTTACCCATGGTCAGAGTGAGTCACTTAGCGACACTGCAACTAAAAGTGGCTGGGGTGGGGTCAATACCTTGGGGTAGGCTCACTTCCTTGGGTAAATTGTATGAGAGTCACTTAAGACAAATACAAATTGCCACAAAAAGTTGTTGCCATTTTCACGGTGCGCAGAACATGTGCGAAAATGAGTTTTGAAATTGGTAAATCTTTTGGTTTCGGTTTCAGCCGAAAGTCACGTTGAGCTTTTGGTTTCGGCTTCGGCTTTAGGCCGAATATTATTTTTTTAACTTTCGGCCGAAATAAAAAAAAAAAATCACTTTAGGTCGGTCTCTACCTCAAAGCATTACTTTGCCCAGGGCCCCCGATGCTACCAAGACGGCGCTGGAAGCAGTGTTAAGTGGAACAAGAGCCATTTTTTAGGAAAATTGTTAAGTATGGAAGGCTTTGTGGGTCAGGGGATGGAGATAATTCATATCCTTAGGGTCAAGGAATGAACATACATTATGAAGAAGGTTCTAATTTTAGTGGACTACATATCCCCGATTTGAGATCTCTAGGAAATGGAGGTGGGGTGGGACAGAAAACTGAGTAACTTCAAATCCAAGTTCAAATTACGCCTTGTTAGATGTGCCCTTTAAATATGCACTGTAACATGTGCCCTTTAAATATGCACTGTAAATGTGCCCTTTAAATATGCACTGTAAAATGTGCCCTTTAAATATGCACTGTAACATGTGCCCTTTAAATATGCACTGTAAAATGTCCCCTTTAAATATGCACTTTAACATGTGCCTTTTAAATATGCACTGTAACATGTGCCCTTTAAATATGCACTGTAACATGTGCCCTTTAAATATGCACTTTAACATGTGCCCCTTAATTATGCACTGTAACATTTGCCCTTTAAATATGCCCTGTAACTCCGCCCTTTAGACATGTACTGTAGCATGTGCCCTTTAAATACGACGGTGAGAGATAAAAATCTTCCCAATTAGATTAGTTATGTAACTTGTCTAACTACTTATCTGATGAAACCAGGTTCGGTTCAGCCGCACTGTCGACCTATCTCTTCTATCTTACAAACATCATATTTATATCTGTGCCTGGGGTGCGCCAACGATATTTCCACCCCTTCTATGCGCCTGGGGTGGGCCAACGATATTTCCACCCCTTCTATGCGCCTGGGGTGGACCAACGATATTTCCACCCCTTCTATAAAAAACTTTACAGTTGGCCGAAAATGCGGACCCTACCCCATGTAAAGAACAAACTGCTGCCGGGGCGCACCGCCCCCTCAGCGCCCCTTTCTACGCCACTGTATCTTGCAAAACAAGACATAGATTTACATTTCATATTCATGTGCTATGTCAATGTAAACATCGCACTGTCACTACTGATGGTTCTCAGCCATATTGACATAACCTGTCACATCGCACTGTCAACAATGCAGGTTTTCAGCCATATTGACATAACCTGTCACATCGCACTGTCAACACTGATGGTTCTCAGCCATATTGGGATAACCTGTCACATCGCACTGTCAACACTGATTGTTCCCAGCAATATTGACATAACCTGTCACATCGCACTGACAACACGGATGGTTCTCAGGAATCCCAGCCATATTTGCCGTCTGTCCATAAAAGGTCATATGAACAATTGGACCTAAAAGTTGTAAGCAGAGACAATTTGCTAAATGAACAGCTAGAGTTTGGAACCCTGTCTGTCTGTCACCTGGAGAACGCTAATGTGATTGACTTCATATTGAACACCGGGCTCAACGATATCACTACCTCACTCAGTGATATAATACCCCACTTAGTGATACAATACCCCACTTAGTGATACAATACCCCACCTAGTCATACAAACAACCACAATCAGTGATATCCCAACATCTCAATAGTGATTTATACACCCCACTCAGTGATATCAACACCCCAATTAGTGATACAGCACCCCAATCACTGATACAGCACCCCAATCAGTGAAACAGCCCCCAACTCAGTAGTACCAACACCCCCCCCCCCCCCCAACCCAACCAACACCCCCCCCCCCAACAACCCCCTCCCAATCCCTGATACAGCACCCCAATCAGTGAAACAGCCCCCAACTCAGTAGTACCAACACCCCCCCCCCATTCAGTGATATCAACACCCCACCCCAGAGATACCCCCAACACCCCTCAGAAGACGTGGGACCACCCAAAGTTCTTTCAGCCGTCTCTCCCAAACTGTAGCCCCGCGTTACTTCACTGTTTAATTTAGGCATTAAGAAAATAAAACACAATTTACACACTGAGTAAAAAAAATAATCTCTGTCCCACTTTCACCAGTTCACTGCAGCAGACATGCATAACATATAGTCGTGGCATTAATTGCCGGCAGTACTGTACATGTGCAATGGTGAACAAGCAAAGTAGATCGTGTTGGATGGGCAGACGTCCAACTACAAAATTGGTTGAGGCGCCTCGCGGGATCACCCTGTATCCAGCCCAACACATGTCAACATAAAAGCAGTTCCTTCATTGGATAACTACGAGGAAACCCGCATTATTGTGCTTATTTTTAAATCTTTTCCTAAAACTTAATCTTATTGTATTGTTATCAGTGCACTAACTTTTTTGTATACTAACAATGATGATAAACTCAAAGTATCCCTCGACAACGTCAAACATTTGGCTTCTCAAGTATCAGTATGTGTTTGTTGCATGTGTGTGTATGTGTGTGTACGTGCAAGTGTTTATCTATGTGGCGTGCGTGCACGGTCCCAAGGGGACTTCGAACTTATCGTCATAACTGACGTCATAAATTCGAGGGAGGGTTCCCTGTTCTCTGACCTAGTTTTCAAGCAGCTGTGTTGTGGAGCGGTATGCATTATGACGCAGTGGCTGAGTAAGTCGGGAACGTGTTACCAAGAACAATCTAGAAGGTTGTTTCATTCACCAGGCTCGCCCCTGTTATTCATCATCCCGAGAGCATGTTTGCACCGTGATGAGCCTCCGATCAGAAGTAAACATTTCAGCAAAAGTGACGCGTAGCCACTTGTGCCAAGAAATTTCCAGCACGTAGTGAGTTAAGCCTCTATCCGACGAACACGTACTCATAGATTTATACTTTAACGCATATTTTGACAACATATTTAAAAAAAAAATGTTTAAATCAAGACTTTTAAAACCATGCGACCATCAAATTAAATTATACACGGTGGATGGAACGTTGCGTAACTGTGAGAGGGGCAGGGGGATGATGATCCCCTTCTGGCTACGAGGATGATTTCATCAATCAAAATGACCTTAGAAATCAGATGGGATTGGACGTAACCGAGCACGTACTTCCAGCACATCGCCATTTTCTTTTTGTTCAAAAGTAAAATCAGACATTAAAAAGCGTTTAACGCTAACATGTTTAAAAATGAAACACTTATTTTATGACTTTGATAACACGGGGAGCTCTTCTGTCAGTGAAGCGTTGTTTTTACCACAAAAAAAAATGTTATGGTTATCAGTGGCGTCACTAGAGGGGTGCGAGGTGCAGACCGCACCGGGTGGCACCGTCACGGCGGGGGGGGGGGGAGGGGGGAGGGGGAACCCAATGAAAAAAAGCGAAGTGGACAAAGTTCGTCGGGTTCTTATCAGTGGCGTCACTAGAGGGGTGCGAGGTGCAGACCGCACCGGGTGGCACCGTCACGGCGGGGGGGGGGGAAGGGGGAAGGGGGAACCCAATGAAAAAAAGCTAATTGGACAAAGTTCGTCGGTTTCATAACGGAAGTCAAGAGCAGGGAGCCGCAAGATCAGGGCGCCATCGTAGCAGGGTGCCACAATAGCAGGTTGTCACAAAGACAGGGTGCCACCTGTGCATGGTGCCATTAGAACAGACAGGGTGTCACCAAACAGAGCAGGGTGCCATCAGAGCAGGGTGCCATCAGAGCAGGGTGCCATCAGAGTGGGTGCAAACCATACAGAGGTCATTATTAAGGATTTCAACCAGAGCAGGTAGTCAACAAGAACAGGGTGCTACCAGAGCAGGTAGCCAACAAGGACAGGGTGCCACCAGAATAGGTAGCTAACAAGAACAGGGTGCCACCAGAGATGGGTGCCACCAATGACCTCATTTTAAAAGCCTACAATTACTTTTCACGATCTGTGTGTAAGAGCTGCTCAAAACTGAAGCTCCTGGGAAAACTATTTGCGATCTATCAAGGATACAGTCCGGTCCGTGTAGACTGCAATTTCGTCAATGGCAAGTGATAAGGGGAAGAATGTTGATTTTTGGTGAGGTTATTGATAGGATGGTACCGGTAGCTCTAAAGACCATGAAAGCAACGTTTTAACTGATAAATGTGTTGGTTTTTTGTTGTTGTTGTTGTTTTTTTCAAAAAGGAATTATTTGGAATATTATAACGCCGTTACCTCAAGTTGTTTGTTTTCTTCTCGTGTCTTTTGTTGCTGTAGGACTTTCCTAATTGACACACACTACTGTAAGCGATTCTGCATGGTCAGGTTAAGAAATACTCAGCACAGGTCAAGGTGATTTTGGGGTCTAGTCCGGGATTAAAAAAGGTGGGGAGGGGGCAACATCATGAGTTTACCGATCCAGCAACCCTGGTGACGCCTCTGATCATGATGCTAGATTTAAATCAATTCTATTTCTTTGCTGTCTCATTTGTCTACTACACCTGGATATCACAATGATGCGATCGATCTTTTCACACTAAGCACTCGTTTTTCTGATAATTTTATTGACATTTTGTTTGTTGACATTTTGTACTTGATAATTTTATTGACATTTTTTTTGTTTACATTTTGTACTTGATAATTTTATTGACATTTTTTTTGTTTACATTTTGTACTTGATAATTTTAAAGTCTACCGATTACAGCTCACCATAAACCAAGGGAAAAGTTTGTAAACAAAATCATTACTGTCGTGGTATAACAGTACGAATGTCACCTTACTATACCTCTTTAATCACCTTGCTATATCTCTTTGATTACCTTGCTATATCTCTTTGATCACCTTTCTATATCTCTTTGATCACCTTGCTATATCTCTTTGATCACCTTACTATATCTCTTTGATCACCTTACTATATCTCTTTGATCACCTTACTATATCTCTTTGATCACCTTGCTATATCTCTTTGATCACCTTGCTATATCTCTTTGATAACCTTGCTATATCTCTTTGATCACCTTGCTATATCTCTTTGATCACCTTTCTATATCTCTTTGATCACCTTGCTATATCTCTTTGATCACCTTACTATATCTCTTTGATCACCTTGCTATATCTCTTTGATCACCTTACTTTATCTCTTTGATCACCTTACTATATCGCTTTGATCACCTTGCTATATCTCTTTGATCACCTTGCTATATCTCTTTGATCACCTTGCTATATCTCTTTGATCACCTTACCATATCTCTTTGATCACCAGACCATATATCTTTCACCAGTATTCACTGATTACCCCGACCAGAACCGTGCGAAAAAAGAAAATAAAACAAAGAAGGGAAGGGGGGGGGAGGGACTGCTGAAGCCAAAATCGTCATTTTTCAGGCAGACTTGTGTATTGATATACACCTATGGGCTGATCGCGCCTCAACGCAGGCTTTGCTTGCCCCGAACCTGGCTGGAATATACCTCTTGACACCGGGTACGTCTGTCTCACCACAACACCGGTCTATACCTTTTAAGACTCTGAGATAACTGTCTCACCACAACACCGGTTTATACCTTATAAGACTCTGAGACCACTGTCTCATCACAACACCGGTCTATACCTTATAAGACTCTGAGACCACTGTCTCACCACAAAACCGGTCTATACCTTTTAAGACTCTGAGACCACTGTCTCACCACAACACCGGTCTGTACCTTTTAAGACTCTGAGACGACTGTCTCACCACAACACCCGTCTATACCTTTTAAGACTCTGAGACGACTGTCTCACCACAACACCGGTCTATACCTTTTGAGGCTCTGATACGACTGTCTCATCACAACACCGGTCTATACCCTTTAAGACTCTGAGACCACTGTCTCATCACAAACTAGAGTATATCTTTTGATGTAGTTGTAAAAAAGGGGGGGGGTGGTGGCTTATTATTTTTTCTCTTTAACGTTGTATTATTTAGAGGTTGTTGTATTATTTAGAGGTTTTTGTATTATTTAGAGGTTGATCTCTCAACACATGTAAACCTAAGATTTTTAATGTGGAACCAAACACCGCCTAACATCACCTACCCGCATATTATCTCACAGCAGCCCCCCACCTCCTCTCAGACACAATCTCACGTCTGCAATATCTGGGTCATGTAAACAACTTTACTATAATTCACTACATCGCCCAGAACTCCCCCCCCCCCCCCAACCCCCCCTTCTCAAGACACTTCCGGTTTAGCATAAAACGTTCAAACGCCGTTATTTTTTAACGCATGTGATTGGTTGAAATTACCGCCATCTTGTGACACGTCACGTTCGTTCGTCAGATGATACAAGATTAAAATCTCACGATACTTTCAAACACTCAAAAAATGACCACACACTCACACACTCACACTCTACAAACACACTCACACTCATACACTCACACTCGCGCCAACCTAATATTTCGTAGAAGTTGTTGAGTGGCTGTAGTGCAGTGACGGTGTTTCACTCAAGTGGGTCAAGTGACGACACGTAAGAAGTTTTCTTAAAAATCACTTTTCTGTACTCTACGTAATATGTGGAACAAACTCGGGGTAAGGAATTGTGGGAAATAACAGAACTGTGGTGGGAGAAAAAACCGGAAGTGCTTCGTCGACAGTAAAATGTGCTGACTCATGACGTCCAGAGAGGGGCATGTGTGACAGATTTATTATTATTTTTTTTTTGAGGGGGGGGGGGGGCGGGGGATAAGTAAGCTGCTGGGGACATTGGGTTTTAGAAGTGACCACAAGTTTCTTTTGACTATACCTACCCCTAGCCCCACCTCCTCACCCAAGACCCTAACCATAGCCCCTTAACCCTAACCCTACCCCTTAACTCTAGCCTCTGGATGTCATCTAGAAAGTAGACTTCCAATGCCAAGGGTGACACGACGTGACCTATCTCCTGTCAGCTTGCTCGAAATGCTTTGGGCTTCAGATTATGATAAAATGATCTCCTCCCTGGGCGATTCACGTGACCTGGACTTGACGGAGTGACTCACTGACCCGATGACCAATGTGTCTTGAAGTGCCTCACCCCTGCCCCAGGGATGGCGTGACCTCTTCCTCAGATACTCTCAATGCGAAATGTCATCAACCATGAATATCATCTAGCCCTGGGTTTAACACTACCACCGACGTTGTCAAATATTTACACCAGTGTTCTGCTTATGTCAAGTGCGATGAAAACATTGACAGTAGTAAGAGGAGACGTGTAGTGTAGACAGTGGCAATAAGAGGAGACGTGTAGTGTAGACAGTGGCAATAAGAGGAGACGTGTAGTGTAGACAGTGGCAACAATAGGAGAGTGTAGTGTAGACAGAGGCAACAATAGGAGACGTGTAGTGTAGACAGTGGTAACAATAGGAGACATGTAGTGTAGACAGTGGCAACAATAGAAGACGTGTAGTGTAGACAGTGGCAATAAGAGGAGACGTGTAGTGTAGACAGTGGCAACAATAGGAGACGTGTAGTGTAGACAGTGGCAACAATAGGAGACGTGTAATGTAGACAGGGGCAACAATAGGAGACGTGTAGTGTAGACAGTGGCAACAAGAGGAGACGTGTAGTGTAGACAGTGGCAACAACAGGAGACGTGTAGTGTAGACAGTGGCAAAAAGAGGAGACGTGTAGTGTAGACAGTGGCAACAACAGGAGACGTGTAGTGTAGACAGTGGCAACAAGAGGAGACGTGTAGTGTAGACAGGGGCAACAAGAGAAGACGTGTAGTGTAGACAGTGGCAACAATAGGACAATTGTAATGTACACAGTGGCAACAATAGGAGACGTGTAGTGTAGACAGTGGCAACAAGAGGAGACGTGTAGTGTAGACAGTGGCAACAAGAGGAGACGTGTAGTGTAGAGAGTGACAACAATAGGAGACTCGAAGTGTAGACAGTGGCAACAATAGGAGACGTGTAGTGTAGAAAAATAAAACCCCTGATTTATATTGTGCAATTTTCTTCCACCTTTTAATCCAATGGTAAGTGACTCGAGGATATGTGTGTTATGGCTTGTTATGGGTTGTAAAGGTGAGGTTACGGGTTGATAGGTCAACGATAGATTGCGTTAGAAGTGTTGTGGTCAAGGTAAAGGTGGGACTAAGGGTAGTTAGTTCGAGGGAAAGTTTGGTTTAGAGGTAGTTAGGTCAAAGGTAATTATGTCAAGGATCAGTTGGATTAGATGTAGTTAGGTCAAGGATCAGTTGGATTAGATGTAGTTAGGTCAAGGATCAGTTGGATTAGATGTAGTTAGGTAAAGTATCAGTTGGATTAGAGGTAGTATCTCAAGGATCAGTTGGATTAGATGTAGTTAGGTCAAGGATCAGTTGAATTAGAGGTAGTTAGGTAAAGGATCAGTTGGATTAGAGGAAGTTAGGTCAAGGATCAGTTGGGTTAGAGGTAGTATCTCAAGGATCAGTTGGATTAGATGTAGTTAGGTCAAGGATCAGTTGGATTAGATGTAGTATCTCAAGGATCAGTTGGATTAGATGTAGCTAGGTCAAGGATCAGTTGAATTAGAGGTAGTTAGGTAAAGGATCAGTTGGATTAGAGGTAGTTAGGTTAAGGATCAGTTGGATTAGAGGTAGTTAGGTCAAGGATCAGTTGGATTAGAGGTAGTTAGGTCAAGGATCAGTTGGATTAGATGTAGTTAGGTCAAGGATCAGTTGGATTGGAGGTAGTTAGGTCAAGGATCAGTTGGATTAGAGGTAGTCAGATCCAGGATCAGTTTGATTAGATGTAGTTAGGTCAAGGATCAGTTCGATCAGAGGTAGTTAGGTCAAGGAGTTGTAGGTCAAGAATGAGAAACAACTTTTATCTACTTGGGATAATACAGTCAACAATAAATTCAACCACCTTACATAGCACCCACGCCCCACCTGTCCCACCCGCCCCCACTCCATTTTCAAAAAAAAACAAACAAACTACGTGATTGCCTTAATCTTTAAACTAGTGTTTCAACGTGTTCAAAATAAGCCATTAATTCCAGAGGCAGATCAATATCTTCCTAGACGTAGTCTGGCCTGGGTACGGTTGGGTTGATCGTTGAAGAGGGTGTTCACCTTTTGTTTCCTAGGAATCGGTGTGAACAATGTGTTGTTTTATCAACAGATGTACGGTAGTTAGCAGCGCTCTGTCGCCACAAGTCACAGAATCAGAAACACAAACCTACAGGGCAGTCTGGACATTCATTCTCGGTCTCATGAGTTGCTGATAGGGTTCCTCTCCCGAGATCCCGGGTTCCCGCACTGTTTTTTGTAAACAAATTAGTTCCCGGGAAATCCCCCGTCCACACTTTTAGAATACCGGTACAATCTCTTGTGTTTTGTTTACTTCAAATTTCAGAGAGTTAGAGATTATTGCAAATTGTCCCTATGAGCCTAGACCTGTCAGATCTCTAGTTAACTGTGATCATTTACTAAGTTCAGTGATTCTAGTACAGAGGTTCTCAAGCGTTTTCAAGTCACTGCTTCATTCATATAGAAGCAAAGTGACCCTTACCACGATAAATTGGAAAAACTGGTGTTGCTATAGGTTACATTCGTGGTAAGAAAAACATTAAAACTTTATTTTCAAGTATGATGTTATTGGTGACATATTTAATGTCTTGTTATTGGCAACATATTTAATGTCATGTTATTGGTCACACATTTAATGTTATGTTATTTGTCACACATTTAATGTTATGTTAATGGTGACATATTTAATGTCATGTTATTTGTGACATATTTAATGTCTTGTTATTGTTGACTTATTTAATGTCATGTTATTGGTGGCATATTTAATGTCATGTGTTATGTAAGACACTTTTCCCCGTGCGTGAACTTTGCTTGACCCCAAATTAGATTCCTAGCACGCTACGTACATAGATGGGCGTGGCTAGTATTTTGACGTGTCGTGTTTACTACCGGCTACCAATTAAACATGGTTAGTCTGTCTCCTAGTATGTTGTGGAATGATCGCGATTTGTTCTAGAAACGTAAACAAATGCTGAGTAGTTTCTGGAAGGCAGTGCTTACGTTGCATATATAAAGGGATTAACAGACACGGATATTGAGAGAGAGACGGAGACTGATAGATATTTTTAACTTCACGAGACATGTATTATTCTTTGTGTACTTATATGTGTTTATTCACATTCATCATTATTAATTGGCACATTGTACTAATTGTGTACCGGTACGAGATTTTCCGATACTCTGTAAGTTGATGATTTGTAATTATATTTCTTTTGTTCTGTAATTGTATTATTACTAAATTAAATCTTAATAATTGTAATTGGCAACTGTTTTTGAGTGCCGTATCTTTATTATTGTATTTCTCTATGGTATCGTCCTTTGTTGTGCACTGTGTGAACGAGACATAACTTAAAACATGAGATTAATTTTTCACAATAGAAGCCAGTGCGTAACACATGTTATTGGTGACATATTTAATGTCATGTTATTGGTGACATATTCTTCTTCTTCTTCTATATCTTAAGGGCCCACGATCAATTTATTGATCATTTTGGCTCCTATGCATGTAGATGAGATTTGCAATGTTTCTGTGCCTGGTGTTGATGAGGAAATTTCACTGATTTCCAGTGCCACTTTGTGAGGAAATCATGCACTAGGGGTTCGAAGGCTTGAGGCAATAGACACAAATGTGTCTAGTGTTGTCGCCTCAACCATTCCTTTTGAAAGATTGTTCCAGTCCCTGATTGTCTTGGGCAGGAATGAGCAGCTCCTATACTGGCTTCTTGCTGGTATGAGCCTGAATTGCCTGTCATGGCCTCGTCGCTGTCTATGGGGGAGAGGGACGAGTTTCTGTTTAATACTGGAACAGTGTACCAGCCCATTATTTATCTTGTATATGGTCTCAGAAGTCAATAGCCACAGAAGTCAATGACCACAGAAGTCAATGACCACAGAAGTCAATGACCACAGAAGTCAATGACCACAGAAGTCAATGACCACAGAAGTCAATGACCACAGAAGTAAATGACCACAATCGTCAATGCTAATTTGTTTTCATGCTCGAAATGTACAAGTAATTATTCAATTGTCATTATTTAGCTAACTTTCTGCTAAGACTGTTGGACATGATTTCTGTAGTCTTAGAAGAAAGCTTTATTTCTACTCTGGACATAATTTACCCGATTTAAGGAAAACTATTTTCATGTCATGGTTTTAAAAAAAAAATATTATTGAAACCAGACACCAGTGTCTTCAAGTGGGCTACACATGGGATAGTCGTTTCTTTTTAAACCAGAGTTTCATAAATTGGGGTGACAGGTGACATTTCAGGGGGTGCGAGGTGACATTTAAGGGGTGCGAGGTGACATTTCAGGGGGTGCGAGGTGACATTTCAGGGGGTGTGAGGTGACATTTTAGGGGGTGTGAGGAAAAGTTATTTAAAGATAAGAGGAGACAATGGCCTTTAATAGATGTTTTAGTTGTTAATATATTTTGAAACAAAATTAATACATATTTTATTTTATGTTTCTTTTCTACAAGTCTCTATACCAGTGGTTCTCAACCTTCCTAATACCTCGACCCTTTAATACAATTCCTGATGTTGTGGTGACCCCCAACCATAAAATTATTTTCGTTGCTACATCATAAATATGTGTTTTTCGATGGTCTTAGGCGACCCCTGCGTAAGGATCGTTCAACCTCCAAAGGGGTCTTTACCCACAGGTTGAGAACCGCTGCTCTAGACCAAGCCTGCACAACTCATAATGTTAGGCAGACCGTCATACTTGTGCGGGCCGAAAGATAATAGGACAGGAAGGAAAGCTATTAAGAAAATAATAAGAATGAACACTATTTCGTTACTTCTTGGGCCGCAAAGTGAGTGCAGGTGGGTCCCATGCGGCCCGTATGTTGTGCAGGCCTGCTCTAGACAACTCATTTTTTTTTTAAATTAAAATTTTAGAGGTCCATTATTTTCAAATTTAAAAAATGTAGAATTACTTATGAAAAAAAAAGGGGGGGGGGGGTGGGAGACTTAGTGAACCATTGTAGGGGTTCAGAGTTTAGAACAGGTGGGGAACACATCCTCAAGTTTTAAGAATTCTCCGAATTAATTGTATCGTTTCCTATATACGTGTATCCGTTCACTTGTAGACCAATATAAAAAGCACCCCCACTTATCTCCTGCGCTTTGCACAGCCCAGATATCAGCACGCTCGCCCCAAACCTCCCTGACAGGAGCCACAACGTCCAACGGAGGACACTTCCCAGACACAAACAAAAAACAAACAAAAAAAAGCACACTTCACTTTCCACTCGCTACTCCCCTCGCACCAATGACGTCATTTTAGTTCGCAGGTCAAGGCTCTTCGATATGACGTCAGGACCAGCACGACACACGCAAACACGTATGGTCGGACCCACGATGTGGTACGGGAGAGACTCGAGTGGTATGCGAGCGAGACCACAAGTGACTTAAGTACGCCGAGAATAGGCCTGGAAAAACAAAAAAAGAGGGCAGAGTTACAGCAAGCAAAGTGGAATGCTGTGTTGTAAGAGATAGTTTGGCTTGCTCTGGGCGGGTACAGGCTAGCCCGTATGTCAGCCTGCCCCAAGGGTGGTTGTGTATGTGAGTGTTTGCGTTGTATGTGTGTGTGTGTGTGTATTTAGAAGGTGGGGCATGGTGGATATAAACGATTTAAGATGCAGCATGTCATTTTTTTATATATTTTTTTTTTGTAGTCTACAGAGGCCGGTATAAGATATTTAATCTATAATTTATTGCAGGAAAAATGGGATTGTATTGTATGTTGGGATGACAGGACATGAGCAAGTGTAGGCCCAGGGGCTAATTTTGGACCGCAAGTGGATAAAATGTTCTAGATTGTTCCATGGCTGATGTTCCACGCCATGGCGCATGGGAAGAATTCAAAGGAGTCTGGGAGCTGAGCCTTCTCGGTAAAAAAAAAAAAAGAAGATAAATTTTAAAATGTAACGTTTCTTTTAATTTTTTTTGAAAGAGACATGTTTTTTTTATAAGTGTGCTTTCTGATGTAGCTGTGGCCTGCTGTCATATTTTATTTTTAATTGCCGTGTGAGCGAAGTTGTAATGTCTGGAGTGTCAGATTTAAGATTGGTAGGTGAGCACAAGCAGGGGCGAAGTAAAAAAAATATAATGGGGGTGGTGGGTGTGGGCAGGGTGTTATACTATAATGTGCCACAAATAGTTTTCTCCCAAACAAATGACATAATGAATGACATATCGACATAATGAAATGTTGTCATATTGACATATTGACATAATGACATATTGACATATAAATGATTTAGATGCCCAGAAAACGTTCACCTCAGGCCAACAAATGGGCCAAGCCGAGTTCTCCACGAGGTTGATAAGAAGATAAGCAGATGTTCTGACAAGGATAATTCGAAGATAAGCATACGTTCTAACGAGGATAATAAGAGGAGAATCAGATGTTAGAACAAGGGTCATAGGAAGAGAAGGAGGCGTTCTAATAAGGATAATAAGACGATAAGCAGATGCTCTAACAAGGATATAAGAAGAGAATCAGAAGCTTCCACAAGGGGTACCCGAAGGCCTGTGGCGTCACGACCGTGTGTACAAAGATAAGACAAGCGCAAGTTCAGTGGTGATCAGAGGAGTGAGCAGAGTTTCGGTTCCTGCCAACCGGTGTGATCTATATTTAGCGCGGTGATGTCATTGTACATAGTTCTAGCGTTGAGATGACGTCATGTGACTGAAAAGAGGCAACGGGTATATTTCTATGTCATCGTGAATCATGCTGCGTCCTAGAGTCGTTTTTTCCACTTAGTCATTCAGCGTTGAGTCTTGTGTGTAACTATTTGTCTTATTGCCATTTCCCACCTTCTTAAACATAATTTATAAAAGGGGTGGACAATCTACGGCCCGCGGGCCACATGCGGCCAGCTGAAAGTTTAAATGCGGCCCGCAATACCTTCCCGGAACTGTTCAAATGTTTTAACAAAAATGTATAAAGCATACACGATTATTTGTAAAAGGCTTGAAACTTAAAAAGGAAATGGGCGAAACAAAAAGTATGGGAAAACTTGAAAAAAATGAAAGCAGCATTCTACAGCGAACAAAGAACAGTAAAAAAAAAATTAAAAATAAACACTTAGCCGCTATTTAGTATCTAAAGCATCCGGTATAACTCAAAATGTAAGGCGGGCTGTTATACTTTATGAAAAACTTGTGTGGGCCAAAAAACTTCATGAAAACTTGAGCGGGCCGAAAGATAATAGGACAGGGGCGAAAGCTGTAAAGAAAATAATAATAATAAAGAATATTTCGTTACCTTCGCGGGCCGCCAGGTGGGTGCTGGCGGGCCGCATGTTGTGCAGGCCTGATCTAAAGGAGAGCAAGAAACTTACAAATTACATTGTAAAACTGTAATAGCAATAATTACAAAAAACTCTGCATTATTCCGCGGCTTTTGTTCGAAATTATTTTCAGTTTACCGTCTAGATTAGTCTATAGGTTTAGAGTAGTCTAGAAGTTTGTATTAGTCTATACCAGGGGTCTCCAAACTATGTCCCGCGGATCGGATGCGGCCCGCGAGGCCCTCTCATCCGGCCCGTGCAGGCCTTTTTATCTACGGAAAAAATACGGAAATGTACGTGTATCCTGCCAAGATCAGCCGCCCCTTACGTGGACGTTATGATTTTAACGAATTAAAATAGAGGCGCGCAATATTGAGACTGTTTCAAAACCCATTTGAAGCAGGCGTGGCCAGTTGCCCAGATCAATTGCACCTGGAGGTCATTGAGTTGCAAGCCAAATGATCTCCTTATGGAGAAGTTAAAAAAGGACTGTTGAGTTTTTACCAGTTTTTGCCCAAGGAAGACTTTCTTAATGTCAAAACTTTTGCATCAAGGTACCTTTCAGTAATCTTTGGAACAACATACCTGTGTGAACAAAAATTTTCAAGAATGAAAAACGTGAAGAACAATTTGAGAACAAACTTGTTTGATGATAATTTCAGGTCACTGTTGATAGCACTGAGTCAAAATGGACCCAGACACGCAGCGCCGTCTTTCGCACCCAGGTACCATTAGACTCAAGCTATTCGGATGTCATTTGTGGTCGTTTCAGTTCAACTTAAGACGTAAGTTTACAAACATATAGTCCATTCAATTATCTTTCATTTGTTACCTCATTTTGTCTTACAAACCCAACAATAATATTTTAAATAGTTTTTTGATCCCAACCTCTCACTTCTGGTACCCGGGTACGAATAGTCGCAGCCTTCTTTTTTATTTAGACATCGAGTGTGTAGTCGGCCCCCGAATTGCTGTTAGATAGTTAATGTGGCCCTCGGGCTGAAAAGTTTGGAGACCCCCGGTCTATACGTTTAGATTGTTCAAGAGTTTAGATTAGTCTAGAATTTAGATTATTATTTACATTTAGATTAGTCAACGGCTTAGATTAGTAAACACTTTAGATTAGTCTATAATTTTAGATTAGTCTATTAGTTTAGATTACTAGAAAATTATAATGCAGCCCGCAATTCTAATAAAATAACAAAATAATTCCATGCAGGTCATAAATACACCATCCGTCATAAAGACACCATCCTTCATAACGACACCACAGGTCGTAAGGACACCCTTCGTCATAAAGACACCCTTCGTCATAAAGAAACCACCGGTCACAAAGACACCATAGGTCATAAAGGCACCCTTTGTCATAAAGCCACACTTTGGTCATAAAGAAACCACCGTACATAAGACACCCTTCGTCATAAAGCCACCATCGGTCATAAAGACACCCTTCGTCATAAAGACACCACCGGCCATAAAGACACCACAGGTCATAAAGACACCACCGGCTATAAAGACACCACCGGTCATAAAGACATCCTTCGTCATAAAGACACCATCGGTCATAAAGACACCCTTCGTCATAAAGAAACCACTGGTCATAAAGACACCACCGGTCATAAGACACCATCGGTCATAAAGACACCCTCGTCATAAAGACACCACCGGCTATAAAGACACCCTCGTCATAAAGACACCACCGGCTATAAAGACACCACCGGTCATAAAGACATCCTTCGTCATAAAGACACCATCGGTCATAAAGACACCCTTCGTCATAAAGAAACCACTGGTCATAAAGACACCAAAAGGTCATAAAGACACCATCGGTCATAAAGACACCCTTCGTCATAAAGAAACCACTGGTCATAAAGACACCAAAAGGTCATAAAGACACCATCGGTCATAAAGGCACCCTTTGTCATAAAGCCTGCCTTTGGTCATAAAGAAACCACCGTTCATAAGACACCCTTTGTCATAAAGCCACCGCCCCTTCGTCATAAAGAAACCACTGGTCATAAAGACACCACCGGTCATAAAGACACCACCGGTCATTAAGACACCCTCGTCATAAAGACACCACCGGCTATAAAGACACTACCGGTCATAAAGACATCCTTCGTCATAAAGACACCACCGGCTATAAAGACACCACCGGTCATAAAGACACCCTTCGTCACAAAGAAACCACTGGTCATAAAGACACCACCGGTCATAAAGACACCCTCGTCATAAAGAAACTACCGGTCAAAAGACACCCTTCGTCACAAAGAAACCACTGGTCATATAGACACCACCAGTCATAAAGGCACCCTTTGTCATAAAGCCACCCTTCGCTCATAATGAAACCACCGTTCATAAAGACACCCTTCGTCATAAAGCCACCAGCGGTCATAAAGACACCCTTCGTCATAGAGACACCACCGGTCATAAAGACACCACCCAACGTAAAGACACCACAGATCATAAAGACACCCGTCGTCACAAAGACACCACCGGTCATAAAGACACCACCCGACATAAAGACACCACCCGCAACACAAGGGAATGGCATGCTAAAAATGACGTCAACACACCAGCTCCTATTCCCACCTGTACCGCCTGTGAAGACTTCATCATATCCATCTATTCCTTGACTTGTTCCAGTGAACAATACCCTGTCACCGGAGCTGCCAGGTCACGTGTTCAGATGTAGCCTAGCTGTGCGCGAGGTTCATGTTTCAAGTTGAGCCACGTGTGTCTCAGACGTTCAGAAATAGCCGCAGGCGCGCCGTACTCCGTGCGACACGAACACGAGTCACTTTTCTGATATGTGCGGACGTCAACAAAATTTGAGGACGGCATCCGATAGCCGCGCGAGACCTGATTGTACTCCCGAAGAGATCTTAGTTTAATCCGGGGATTTGTTCTGATATCTCGAGTCGACTTAAAGTTGAAACTAGTTGAGTGGTCCCGTGTTTAAGGTGTACAAGTACAAGATTACCGCTACTGAAGTTTGACAAATAAATACTGTAAATAGATTAGAGACCGACCGAATTTCGGCTTCGGTTTCGGCGCCGAAAGTGGCCATTTTATCACTTTCTGCCAAGTTTCGGTTTCGGCCGAAACTGAACGTCTTTCGGCTTAGTTTCGGTTTTGGCCGAAAGAGAAAAGTTAACTTTCGGTTTTATTCGGTTTCGGCCGAAATTGACTTTGACTTTCGGCTAGCCGGCCGAAATTGACTGAGGTTTTCAGTCATCTAATACTCAGCGAAAGCGATATTTAACAACAAACTAAGCGACATTTAAGAAAAAACTAAGCGATCTTTAAGAAAAAACTTAGCGATCTTAATAAACAAAAAAATAAAAATAAAAATAAACGATTTTAACAACAAACTAAGCGATCTTTATGAACAAACTTTCCGATCTTTAAGAACAAATAAAGCGATCTTTATGAACAAACTACCCGATCTTTAACAACAAACTAAGCGATCTTTATGAACAAACTTTCCGATCTTTAAGAACAAATAAAGCGATCTTTATGAACAAACTATCCGATCTTTAACAACAAACTAAGCGATCTTTATGAACAAACTATCCGATCTTTAAGAACAAATAAAGCGATCATTAAAAAAAAACTGAACGATCTTTAACAACAAACTAAGCGATCTTTAAGAACAAGCTAAACGATCTTTAACAAAAAGATGTTATATTAGATTTTTAGTTATTAATATTCACGATTAACTCATTTTTTAATAAAAAGAATGTCAATATTTATACATGCCCCCATCATTTTCGATGTATGCAGAATGTATGCGGGAACGAATTTCAAAATATCTAAATTATTTCATTTTCGGTTTCGGCTTCGATTTCGGCCGAAAGTCATTTTTAACTTGCGGCCTATTTTCGGCTTCGGCCGAAATCAGAAAATCACTTTCGGTCGGTCTCTAACATACAGGGTTTTTTCAGCTTTATCTCCGAGGGGGACTGCCCCCCTCCCCCCAGGGTAAGCCAAGTGCCCCCCCCCCCCGGGAGCAAAAATATGTCCAACATTAAATCAACTTGCACTGTAGGGGAACCCAAGGTCCCCCCCCCCCCGGGAGCAAAAATATGTCCAACATTAAATCAACTTGCCCTGCCCCCACCCCCCCCCACCCCCCGAAAAATCTGAAGTGCCCCCCGGGGGGGGGGGGGAAGTTTCTGAAATAATCACTGGGTACATATATCTCTATGACTTTCGTGAAAGACAATATGGATAAATTTAGTTTGTGAAGTCTACCTCGTTTTTCGACAGTCCGTTATGGATAGGTAGTGTCATCTTCTGTTGATGGGCACGGCATCTCGCTCATATTTACACCGCTATACAAGACTCTGGTGTAACGTTCTGGTTTAAGATTCTGTTTATGCAGCACCTGAAAGGTATGCTAAAAAACCCGTTACACTATAAACAGAAGGCGTTACAAATCAGCCTTCCGTTTAAAAAAACAAAAAAAAACAAACAATAAAATTTAGTTATAGTTCCATCAACAGTGATGGTGACGTGGAGTTTACAACTGAAAGGCAACACTTTACAGTTCCAAGGCGCCCCCCCCCCCCGACCATGTCATATGATGTTAAATTAGCAACAGCTTTAAACTCAGTCACTTGTTACACCCACCAATACCAATCCTGCACACTCATCATTCTAAGCATCAATACTGACTGATCCTGCATACTCATCATTCTAAGAATCAATACTGACTGATCCTGCACACGCAACATTCTAAGCATCAATACTGACCTATCCTGCACACTCATCATTCTAAGCATCAATACTGACCTATCCTGCACACTCATCATTCTAAGCATCAATACTGACCTATCCTGCACACTCATCATTCTAAGAATCAATACTGACTGATCCTGCACACTCAACATTCTAAGCATCAATACTGACCTATCCTGCACACTCGTCATTCTGAGCATCAATACTGACTGATCCTGCACACTCATTATTCTAAGCATCAATACTGACTGATCCTGTACACACAACATTCTAAGCATCAATACTGACCTATCCTGCACACTCATCATTCTAAGCATCAATACTGACTGATCCTGCACACTCAACATTCTAAGCATCAATACTGACCGATCCTGCACACTCATCATTCTAAGCATCAATACTGACCGATCCTGCACACTTATCATTCTAAGCATCAATACTGACTGATCCTGCACACTCATCATTCTAAGCATCAATACTGACTGATCCTGCACACTCATCATTCTAAGCATCAATACTGACCGATCCTGCACACTTATCATTCTAAGCATCAATACTGACCGATTCTGCACACACAACATTCTAAGCATCAATACTGACTGATCATGCACACACAACATTCTAAGCATCAATACTGACTGATCCTTCACACTCAACATTCTAAGTCGTTCGCTCGTACTAACCTCCTTTCACTAAAGCAATTAATTTATTTACTTGGTCCAATATATGCAGCAATGACATTGATTGATGTACCAGCCCCCGCTCCCACCAACAAGATGGTACACGCCCCCTCCCCCCCCCCCATAATCATCTGACCTACATCTTGTACATATGTATTATGTGCGTCATTCTTGTTCAAATCATGCCATATTTACCTTGTATGTCTCCTTTCACTAAAGCAATTAATTTATTTACTTGGTCCAATATATGCAGCAATGACATTGATTGATGTACCAGCCCCCGCCCCCACCAACAAGATGGTACACGCCCCCTCCCCCCCCCCATAATCATCTGACCTACATCTTGTACATATGTATTATGTGCGTCATTCTTGTTCAAATCATGCCATATTTACCTTGTATGAAGCAAAAGGCATTGAGCAGTATTTTTTTTTTACAATAGCATAATTTGAATTTACTCAACGTGCGAATACAGACGGAGTGAGCAGAAGCATTAAAAGAAACTATCATTAATTGCTGGGCAAAGATTAGACGAACAATTGCACTTGCCTCATTCCAATTGCCATTCAGTTTTTGTGACCTTTGACCTTTGCGAATGTAACATACCCGGACAGCTCATGATTGGCGTCATTAAAATGTGATCACCGTTTTCCCATAAACTAGACCAGGGGTCGTAAAACTACGGCCCGCGGATCAATCAGGCCCGTGGATCACATCCGGTCTGCGACATCAGTTTATCCGGACCATAGTGTTAACAGTGATTGCGATGTGACAGACGGAGGAATTGTACTCGGCGCATGGTATGCATGGAGCAACAACATGATAGGACATTTAGAAAGAGGTAGGAAAATCTCTTGTTTGGTAAATTTGGGAATTGACAAAATTAAAGACAATCACAAAGGAATGTTAGTCAAAACAGATGCAGTGAAGGAAAAGCTGTAGTTGTGCCTATTTAAAAAGTTGTGTTGATAAATGTGTTCGCTATTAAAGTTTATTGTTTTACATTGTATTTATCATCAACATCCCCTTTGTTGAAGAAATATCTCATATTTGACTTTTCATGAAATCTATACTTCTTTCGGAGAACTGAATTCCATCCCATAACCTCTGTTAGCGTTAGTGGCGAGAATAAATGTAACATGTCGACCTACTCTAACGCTCTTCTGCCTGGTGGCTCAGATGTGGGGAATGTGGAACATGTCGACCTACTCTACCTCACTTCTGCCTGGTGGCTCAGATGTGGGAATGTGGAAAATCTCGACCTACTCTAACTCACTTCTGCATGGTGGCTCAGATGTGGGAATGTGGAACAGCTCAACCTACTCTAGCTCACTTCTGCCTAGTGGCTCAGATGTGGAAATGTGGAACATGTCAACCTACTCTACCCCACTTCTGCCTGGTGGCGTAGAAGTGGGAATGTGGAACATGTCGACCTACTCTACCTCACTACTGCCTGGTGGCTCAGATGTGGGAATGTGGAACATGCCGACCTACTCTAGCTCACTTCTGCCTAGTGGCTCAGATGTGGAAATGTGGAACATGTCAACCTACTCTACCCCACTTCTGCCTGGTGGCTCAGATGTGGGAATGTGGAATATCTCAACCTACTGTACCTCACTACTGCCTGGTGGCTCAGATGTGGGAATGTGGAATATCTCAACCTACTGTACCTCACTACTGCCTGGTGGCTCAGATGTGGGAATGTGGAACATCTCAACCTACTCTAGCTCATTTCTGCCTGGTGGCTCGGATGTGGAAATGTGGAACATGTCGACCTACTCTACCTCACTTCTGCCTGGTGGCTCAGATGTGGGAATGTGGAGCATGCCAACCTACTAACTAACACACATATTCATGGGAAGGTCTGAAATTACTCTCTTATGACCCCGGCTAGTAAATTGGCGACCAGCTCCATCTGTTGAGCTGAGCCATACAACATTTTCTTGACAAAGGGAACTCCAACCGCCCATGTCGAGACAACCCAAGTCAGGACCATGTCGAGACAAGCCATGTCAGGACCATGTCGAGAAACCCAGGACAGGGGCCATGTCGAGACAACCCAGGTCAGGGCCATGTGGAGACAACCCAGGTCAGGGCCATGTGGAGACAACCCAGGTCAGGGCCATGCCGAGGAAAATGCTGATTTATATAGAGAACAAAGTGCCCCCCCCCCCCACACCGGGGCTGACGAGAAAAAAAGATAATTTTTGACGCCCTTGTTTTTCTGAAGTATGCCGTATGGGATTTTACATTTTAATTCACCATTAAGGTCATATCTAGATAAGATTTTGGCGCCAATCGTGTTGGCTCCCCGGTACGACTGCCATCTTTGCCCAATTCTCATGGCTCTGTCTCGAGGGCAAAGTTGCACCCAGATTGACGCGGCATATTTTATGGGAACCACTGGGTTAGTCAAATTATTGTGAAAAAGAGAACGCTACCCAAACTAGGGCTAATTACAATTAATAAATTGTATTAAATTAAAAATAAACGACAAATTCAGAAATAAATATAATTAAAGCTAATTGTGGCTTGTGCCGGTACATTTTTGAAGAAGTTACATTGTTGTAAAAAGTTACAATGATGAAAAGGAATCAACAAACACGTAGAGCAATAATGTGAATAAACAAATAAACAAAAAGTCTGTCTAGCAAAAGTCTGTCTAGCACATCTCTGTCTAGCAAATCTCTGTCTAGCAAAAGTCTGTCTAGCAAAAGTCTGTCTAGCAAAAGTCTGTCTAGCAAAAGTCTGTCTAGCAAATCTCTGTCTAGCAAAAGTCTGTCTAGCAAAAGTCTGTCTAGCAAAAGTCTGTCTAGCAAATCTCTGTCTAGCAAAAGTCTGTCTAGCAAAAGTCTGTCTAGCAAATCTCTGTCTAGCAAAAGTCTGTCTAGCAAATCTCTGTCTAGCAAAAGTCTGTCTAGCAAATCTCTGTCTAGCAAAAGTCTGTCTAGCAAATCTCTGTCTAGCAAAAGTCTGTCTAGCAAATCTCTGTCTAGCAAAAGTCTGTCTAGCAAATCTCTGTCTAGCAAAAGTCTGTCTAGCAAATCTCTGTCTAGCAAAAGTCTGTCTAGCAAATCTCTGTCTAGCAAAAGTCTGTCTAGCAAATCTCTGTCTAGCAAAAGTCTGTCTAGCAAATCTCTGTCTAGCAAAAGTCTGTCTAGCAAATCTCTGTCTAGCAAAAGTCTGTCTAGCAAATCTCTGTCTAGCAAAAGTCTGTCTAGCAAATCTCTGTCTAGCAAAAGTCTGTCTAGCAAATCTCTGTCTAGCAANCCCCCCCCCCCCCCCCCCCCACCTTCACATAGTTTGTATCGTGAAAGGGATATTGTACGCTTATGACATAAATTAAAATGATAGCTATTTAAAATAAGAAAAAAATTCATCTGGGCTACAGCCGGTGGGCCATCACATTTAAAGTAGCGGAGGGGGGGGGGGGCGCGTGCTTCCCACCCCCTGCATTTAGCCGAGAAGTCTGAATTTTATTTTCTGTTAACAGATTGTGATAAGTGATGGAACAAAACTTCTAAAAATTGATTTACTATGCCGCTTACTAGATCTTAGAGAGTATGTCAAACTCAAACCCAAGCGGGTAAGAATGCATTTAAAACAAAATAATTTTAGTCTAGAAAAAAGAGCGCTCATATCACTCCGATGATAACATTAAACTCATCCGTCCAATGTGTACGTCCGTCAATGTAGCCAAATTCGATGGCCAAAGTCGATTGGGCCATGGGACATCCATACAATGTGTACGTCCGTCAATGTAGCCAAATTCGATGGCCAAAGTCGATTGGGCCGTGGGACATCCATGCAATGTGTACGTCCGTCAATGTAATCAAATTTGATGGTCAGAGTTGATTGGGCCATGGGACATAATAATAATTAATTAGTGGTCTTTTATAGCGTGGTACCCCAGCCTAGGGCTGGGCTCACCACGCTGTACATAAAAATATTATCAAAAGAGACAGAATCATGACATCAAAATGAAATACAATTTTGAAATAAAGAACAGCATGAACACCAGGACTTTTACAAGGCAAACGATGGACGGCAGCCAACAAGATCATTTATAGGTCAGAGGAGGGGAATCAGTCAGGGTAGTATAGTTTAAAGAGATGTGTTTTGAGTGCAGTTTTGAAGGCCTGGGTGGTTGGTACATTGCGTATGTGTAGTGGCAAAGGATTCCATTGTTTAGGGCGCAGAAAGAGAAATATCGTTCACCATATGTTTTAGTGTGTGTCTTGGGAATGGACAGAATACGCGTGTCTGCGGAGGAGCGAAGCTGTTGAAGGGGTGTATAGACAGAAAGAAGTTCGGTTAGATAGGAAGGGCAGGAATCCGAGAAAAAGTTGTGACGGAGAACAAACCACTGGTAGTCAATGCGTGCCTGTATAGGGAGCCAATGAAGGGAGTGGAGCAATGGAGTGACGTGATCACGTTTTTTTTGCCTTTAGAACTAGCCTAGCAGCTGAGTTTTGGACTTTCTGCAGTTTTTCTATGCAGTGTTTTGGTGAACCTCACAGAAGAGAGTTGCAATAGTCAAGACGAGAGAGAACAAGAGCACAGACTAAGAGTTTTTTTTAGCGCTAACTGTGAGGTATTGGCGTATGGAGCTGATCTGACGGATAGCGGTGTATGCCGAACGACAAATGTGAGAGATATGTTTATCGAGAGACATGTTGTTAGAAAGAATATAAACAAGATTCCTAGTAGAGGGTGTAAACAGTATGTTGGAGTTACCTACTTGAAATGGGGTGTGAAGAGTTGAGGCAGAGGATGATGTGTGATTGTGAATGAGGAGTGCTTTTGTTTTGTCATCATTAAGCTTCAACTTGCTGAGTGTCATCCATGACTTGACATCATCAATGCACCCCGCAAAGTCTGGACAGCGGAATCAACAAGGGAGAGATGGGTATGCTTGTATGGCTGCGCGTCATCTGCAAATGACTGGCTCTCAACAGCATGCCTCCCAAGCAAGAGGAGCAGTGGTCTGGTATACAATGTGAATAGAACCGGGCCCAAGAACGGACCCCTGTGGCACTCCGTACACCAAATCATCACAGCCTGAGAGACAGTCATCGACAGAGACCGCCTGCATTCTATCAGAGAGGTAGGACCTCAACCAAGTCAAAACTGAACCAGAAATTCCAAAGTAATTTTCAAGGGTTTTGAAAAGGATTACATGGTCAAGAGTGTCAAAGGCCGCACTGAGGTCTAAGAGGATCAGGATGGAGATATCATCACTGTCCAATGCGAGCAAGAGGTCATTGGTCACTCTCAAGAGAGCTGTCTCTGTGCTGTGGAAATGTCTATCGGCCGACTGATTAGAACTGAGAAGAGAGTGGTCAATTAAATAAGCAAAAAGTTGTTATAGAACTAGTTTTTCAATAACTTTAGATACAAATGATAAGTTAGATACAGGTCTATAATTTTTTAAAAATTATTTTCATCTAGACCAGGCTTCTTAAGCAATGGTTTGTTGACAGCTGATTTACAAAGAGGGGAAACAGTGCCAGAAGACAAGCTTTCATTTATTATGTGGGTTATCGTTGGGATCAAGATATCTAATGACTCAACCAACAGATGGGTGGGGATGGGATCCAAATAACATGATGTAGGTTTAGATTTTAAAATTATACCTTTGGCCTCAAGTTCTGAAACAGGTTTAAAAATATCGAAATGTGAAGTAAGACAAGGAAAAGGAGGCAAATCAAGTGGTGGGGGCATCAAAACGATCAAGCTCAGCGCGAATGCCAGCAACTTTGCTTATAAAGAAATCACAGAAAGTATATGTTTGCTGGGACAAAGCAAAAATACTGAAGGAAGAGCAGTCCCTTTGCTACTCCCTCTAAGGTGGCAACAAACATCAAACAACTGCCTGCTGGTTTTACCCGTAGTTATCTTTTGGCTAAAATACGAAGTCTTAGCACGCCAAACAATCTGAGTGACAAGCTTCTTGGCAGCGGAAAAGATCTGCTTAAAAACCACAAGACCTGACCTTAACCACATTTTGTACGCACTACGCCGCTCTTGTTTGGCACTGCGTAGTTCTTCCCTTATACAACGTTTACGTCCGTCCATGTAGCCAAATTTGATGGTCAGAGTTGATTGGGCCGTGGGACATCCATACAATGTGTAAGTCCGTCCATGTAATGAAAAGTGATAGTTATCAGCATACTAATGTTGTGTGTTTTCATAGATAGCTGGCGAGACAAAACTGTAGTGATATTTAGCCTGGTGACATCACAATGTAATCTTTCCGTGCTGGTGACGTAATTCTTTCGTTTGGTGACCAACCTTCCCCACGTGGGGGGGGGGGCAACATGTTTTTGACTGGTTGCCTTAAAATCGTACTAATGACGTGTCTCGGCCTAGAAACGTAAAACACATTTCAAAATCGTACATTGTGCGCCTGTAATGTAGTACACTTTTCCCGTGCTTGCACTTTGTTTCACCCCACATTAGATCCCTAGCAGACGGTAGCGTTTGTTGTGGGCGGGGCTAGTTCTTTTGATCTGTCGTGTTTACCAATTAAACATGGCTAGTATGTCTCCTGGTATCTTGTCGAAGCTTCTCGATAACCCGAGAAATGTAAACAACACGTCATAATTCTTTTCTGGAAGCGTCTTACGCTACATGTATATAAAGGAGTGACAGATACGGAGAGGGGGAGATCAGATAGATATTTTTACCTTCACGAGACGTGTATTATTCTTTGTGTGCTTATATGCGTTTATTCGCATTGACCATTCATCATTATTCATTGGCACATTGTACTAACTGTGTACCGGTACAAGATATACCATACTGTAAGTTGATAATTTGTAATTACACTTCTTTTATTTTATAATTGTATTATTACTTAATTAAATCTTATTAATTGTAATTGGTACTGTTTTAGGTGTCGTAGTTTTGTTAATGTATTTCTAGATGGTATCGTCCTTTTTGTTATGCACTGCATTGAACGAGCCATAAATTTAAGAATAGGAGATTAATTTCTCACAATAGAAGCCAGTGCATACTAGCGCCAAAATCGTAAAGGGTAATCAGGTGCGCCGTAGGCCTAATACATAATTATTAAACAAAAAACAAAAGGTTTACTTGGTGATTGAAGTTTTACTTGGAGATTGAAGTTTTACTTGGAGATTGAAGTTTTACTTGGTGATTGAAGTTTTACTTGGAGATTGAAGTTTTACTTGGTGATTGAAGTTTTACTTGGAGATTGAAGTTTTACTTGGAGATTGAAGTTTTACTTGGAGATTGAAGTTTTACTTGGTGATTGAAGTTTTACTTGGAGTTTGAAGTTTTACTTGGAGATGGAAGGTTTACTTGGTGATTGAAGTTTTACTTGGAGATTGAAGTTTTACTTGGTGATTGAAGTTTTACTTGGAGATTGAAGTTTTACTTGGAGATTGAAGTTTTACTTGGTGATTGAAGGTTTACTTGGTGATTGAAGTTTTACTTGGTGATTGAAGTTTTACTTGGTGATTGAAATTTTACTTGGTGATTGAAGTTTTACTTGGTGATTGAAGTTTTACTTGGATATTGAAGGTTTACTTGGATATTGAAGGTTTACTTGGAGATGGAAGGTTTACTTGGTGATTGAAGGCTTACTTGGTGATTGAAAGTTTACTTGGTGATTGAAGGTTTACATGGAGATGGAAGGTTTACTTGGTGATTGAAGGCTTACTTGGTGATTGAAAGTTTACTTGGAGGTTGAAGGTTTACTTGGATATTGAAGGTTTACTTGGATATTGAAGGTTTACTTGGAGATGGAAGGTTTACTTGGTGATTGAAGGTTTACTTGGAGATGGAAGGTTTACTTGGTGATTGAAGGCTTACTTGGTGATTGAAGGTTTACTTGGAGGCTGAAGGTTTACTTGGATATTGAAGGTTTACTTGGAGATGGAAGGTTTACTTGGTGATTGAAGTTTTACTTGGAGTTTGAAGTTTTACTTGGAGATGGAAGGTTTACTTGGTGATTGAAGTTTTACTTGGAGATTGAAGTTTTACTTGGTGATTGAAGTTTTACTTGGAGATTGAAGTTTTACTTGGAGATTGAAGTTTTACTTGGTGATTGAAGGTTTACTTGGTGATTGAAGTTTTACTTGGTGATTGAAGTTTTACTTGGTGATTGAAATTTTACTTGGTGATTGAAGTTTTACTTGGTGATTGAAGTTTTACTTGGATATTGAAGGTTTACTTGGATATTGAAGGTTTACTTGGAGATGGAAGGTTTACTTGGTGATTGAAGGCTTACTTGGTGATTGAAAGTTTACTTGGTGATTGAAGGTTTACATGGAGATGGAAGGTTTACTTGGTGATTGAAGGCTTACTTGGTGATTGAAAGTTTACTTGGAGGTTGAAGGTTTACTTGGATATTGAAGGTTTACTTGGATATTGAAGGTTTACTTGGAGATGGAAGGTTTACTTGGTGATTGAAGGTTTACTTGGAGATGGAAGGTTTACTTGTTGATTGAAGGCTTACTTGGTGATTGAAGGTTTACTTGGAGGCTGAAGGTTTACTTGGATATTGAAGGTTTACTTGGAGATGGAAGGTTTACTTGGTGATTGAAGGTTTACTTGGAGGCTGAAGGTTTACTTGGAGGTTGAAGGTTTACTTGGAGATAGAAGGTTTACTTGGAGAGTGAAAGAATAAATATTTGCTTAGAGATTGAAGGTTTCCTCGGTGATTGAAGGTTTACTTTGTGATTTAAGGTTTACTTGGAGATTGAAAGTTTACTTGGAGATTGAAGGTTTACTTTTTGATTGCAGGTTTACTTGGAGAATGAAAGAATAAATATTTTCTTGGCGATTGAAGGTTTGTTTGGTGATTGAAGGTTTACTTGGAGATTGAAGGTTTACTTGGAGATTGAAGGTTTACTTGGAGATTGAAGGTTTACTTGGAGATTGAAGGTTTACTCGGAGATTGAAGGTTTACTTGGAGATTGAAGGTTTACTTGGAGATTGAAGGTTTACTTGGAGATTGAAGGTTTACTTGGAGATTGAAGGTTTACTTGGAGATTGAAGGTTTTAAATGGGACATTGAAGGTTTACTTGGATAGTGAAGTTTTACTTGGAGATTGAATGTTTACTTGGATATTGAATGTTTACCTGGAGATTGAAGGTTTACCTGAAGATTGAAGGTTTACTTGGAGGCTGAAGTTTTACCTGAAGATTGAAGGTTTACCTGAAGATTGAAGGTTTACCTGAAGATTGAAGGTTTACTTGGAGGCTGAAGGTTTACCTGAAGATTGAAGGTTTACTTGTAGGCTGAAGGTTTACCTGAAGATTGAAGGTTTACTTCGGTGAAACAATGTTCTTGAACATATATTTACTTAGCACGTCTGTCGAAACCTCTCTGTAAGTTTGTATATTATCATTGGCTTTATTAAGTCGTTGTCTCACAACTACAAGTAGGACATGACTCTACCATTAACATTGGCTTTATTAAGTCGTTGTCTAACAACTTCAAGTAGGACATGACTCTACCATTATCACTGGCTTTACTAAGTCGTTGTCTAACAACTTCAAGTAGAACATGACTCTGCCATTATCATTGGCTTTATTAAGTCGTTGTCTAACAACTTCAAGTAGGACATGACTCTACCATTATCACTGGCTTTACTAAGTCGTTGTCTAACAACTACAAGTAGGACATGACTCTACCATTATCACTGGCTTTACTAAGTCGTTGTTTCACATCTATAAGTATGAACTGTCATCAGGCTCAAAATTCGTCTTTAACTTGAGACCCACTGAGTATTTAATCTCAATACATCGCTGAATACAAGAGACCAACTCATTGTGTAAATAACAAAACGCATCAATGTGGGATGGTGTCAGCGGGTCTCAACTAAGATTAGTGGAATGGGGGTAGGCGGGCAACAAAGAAAAGGGGGGGGGGGAGCGTACTTTTCACCAAGAAATCCCCCCCCCCCCAACCCTCATGGTCTTTAAATCTTTTTTATTTTAATGTTTTGTTCTTCCTGAAATGTGTGTTTTTTTTGCC
>CAXITT010000177.1:90956-104598 GCA_964033795.1 Lymnaea stagnalis | reverse complement strand
CCCTGGGGGGGGGGGGGGGGGCATCTCACCTATGCTCAACACCTGCAACTTGCACTAATTGAAAAAAACAACAAGATTCATACAGCAGCGGACAAAAAGGTAGCCTCAACCTGGGCACAGCGGTATCCACTGGCCAGTTTGTATCCGCCTCTGAATGAATTCAACAACGCTCACCTAGCCGGCGGTGGTACCCCCCACCCCTCCACCCATCCCACCCATCCCCATTTTCTATCGCTTTTAATACACGGATGAATGATTTATTTAACGTTTTATGCTAAGACCCTTCTGCCCACCTTTAGTCACGCCACTGTTTATATTAGACATAGTTGATATCAATAAAATTAATATATAAACTATATCTATAAATAATTCAAATAAATGATAAAATACTCTGGGTTTTATTTCACTTCAGAAACAAATTTAATGCTAAAATTGTGCAACTCTTGTTTCTAAACAAACTGCATAATTTCGGGTTGATATTAAGCACGCTGCTCTCACCTGTTCACCCGAATGGCAACACCTGTTGGGATTCTGTACATTGCTGCAATGACTGCCACGGGATACAAAGTTAGTTCCACGGTCGTTTTAATCGATGCATCGATCTTGTTTAAAATTCCAAAATCATTCGTTCAAGTTTTTCACGGTTCCTATCTACCAAACTTTCAAAACTACCCCCCTCCCCCCCCCCTTCCCGCAAACACACACCCAAAAAATAAATAAATAACAATTGTATTTTTGTTGCTTGAGTTAGATTTCAATATTGCTATCAATATTTCTGTGACTTGATATCAATATTACTGTGACTTGATATCAATATCATTGTAACTTGCTATCAATATTAATTTGACTTGATATCAATATTACTGAGACAAAGGACCTGACTGCAACTCTTTCAAAAATCAAATAAGTAGATAGAAAACATAATTTTATGTCTTGAAATCTTCTCAACTACACCGTTAGCTGTAGTGTTATTCACATGTTCAGCTGTGTGATAAAATGGATACTTGTGGATGTGTATCTGTGTCACATAATGGATGTTAGATGATGTCCATCTGTGTCACATAATGGATGTTAGATGATGTCCATTTGTGTCACATAATGGATGTTAGATGATGTCCATTTGTGTCATATAATGGATGTTAGATGATGTCCATTTGTGTCACATATGGGATGTTAGATGATGTCCATTTGTGTCACATAATGGATGTTAGATGATGTCCATTTGTGTCACATAATGGATGTTAGATGATGTCCATTTGTGTCACATAATGGATGTTAGATGATGTCCATTTGTGTCACATAATGGATGCTAGATGATGTCCATTTGTGTCACATAATGGATGTTAGATGATGTCCATTTGTGTCACATAATGGATGTTAGATGATGTCCATTTGTGTCACATATTGGATGTTAGATGATGTCCATTTGTGTCACATAATGGATGTTAGATGATGTCCATTTGTGTCACATAATGGATTGTTAGATGATGTCCATTTGTGTCACATAATGGATGTTAGATGATGTCCATTTGTGTCACATATTGGATGTTAGATGATGTCCATTTGTGTCACATAATGGATGTTAGATGATGTCCAGTTGTGTCACATAATGGATGTTAGATGATGTCCATTTGTGTCACATAATGGATTGTTAGATGATGTCCATTTGTGTCACATAATGGATGTTAGATGATGTCCATTTGTGTCACATATTGGATGTTAGATGATGTCCATTTGTGTCACATAATGGATGTTAGATGATGTCCATTTGTGTTGCATAATGGATGTTAGATGATGTCCATTCGTGTCACATAATGGATGTTAGATGATGTCCATTTGTGTCGCATAATGGATGTTAGATGATCCATATGTGTCATAGAGAATATTCATCTGGGTAAGCCTTATAACGGCAAAAGCTTTTCGAAACACATGTGGCGACGATATTACTATTACTTTGAAAGGTCCCATATTATCTCTTTTACTCCGCAGCCACAATCCGTCCGTGTGATTTTTGTTTGCCCCCGTGTAACTGATGCCCTAGATGCAATGCTGTGTGGGGCACCTACGGGGCAATTCACGGGACGACATCTCTATGCAACAACACGGCATTTCTATAACAAGACGACAACTCTATAGCAAGATGATTTCAAAGTCAAATGTTAGCCGGCTCTACTTGAGTTCATTTTGGTAGGTTGGAATTCGTAATGAAGTGTCGTCCTGTGAAGACCTGCTGTTGATAATAACTGCTAGAGGCCGATACATAGTATCGACGTCATAGAGTCGATGTCATATAGTTAGAGTCGTAGAGTCGAACTCAAAGTATCGAATTCATGGAGTCGAGTTCATAGTATCGAATTCATATACCGGTAGTCGAGTTCAAAGGGCCGAGAAAATAGAGCTACAGTCATGAATATTTTTTTTTTTTCCGTAAGTCTAGTAGTTAACATACTTTTCACCGATTAGTAATGAAAGGAAGAAAGTCAGATATGAACAGTGAGGTCAGATGTGGACAGTTGGTCAGATATGAAAAGTGAGGTCAGATCTGGGCAGTAGGTCTGAACCCAAACCCAGAGATGGAGTCCCGTAAGCGGTATGACACTGACACAGTGAACATTCCGACAACTCCGGTGACGCCACTGGAGCCAAGCTGTATCATCCCCACAGTAATGCTCCCTTGTGGTACCCGGGTGCATGATGCGAGGAGAACCGGCTCATCATCTTGGAGAAAAATCCGAGGCCTTCTGATTTCGTCCCGCGAAGTCCGCACCATCTTCACACTGGGACCAGTCTACACCACCGTCACATTGTTAAGCCTACACAATCCTAACATTGTAACGTCTGCACCATCCTAACATTGTGACGGACGGATGAAACACAAAGGAATAGCTATTAAAACTTAAATTCATGCAACTCTTTCTTTCAGAGTCCATACAAGAACAGGATTGGACGTTAGCTTTGAAAAGTGTATTGCAGAAATGAGAGCATGTAGCGAGAGTGTTTGGCTCCCGGGGACAAGATTCATTTTAAAGCAGCCTCTTTTCTTTCTTCCATTCTCAAACCCATTACTTTCATCAATAAAATAACGTTTGAGCACATTTAGACGCCCCTAACCAGCTGGCGCCTGTGGACGTCTACCCCCTTGACCCCCTCTCCTTCGCTACGCCTCTGGAGCATGATACAGCGTCCGCCTGTTGGGGTGTCGAGGAGCGAGGTTTACTCATTTTGAAAAAGGGCACACCAGAATGTCCTAGTGCGCCAATGAGGTAAGTAGATACATAACACGAAGCTCAGCACAAAGTATCAAATAGAGCTGAATTAACACCAAGCACAGACAATCTGGATATAGTATAACATCAAATACAGACAATGGAGTCATCAAGTAGACATTACATGAGATCTGACATCAAATACAGCCGCTATAGAGACCCTAATTCCGCCCCACAGTTAGATCGACTCATACTCCTCCATTTATTTTGCTGTGTTTCTATGTGCCTTATCGTTGCTAGCTTCCCAACTTTCTTTTTTTTGTTTTTTTTTTCTGGGCTAAAATTAGATCTGACGCAGTCCAAAAGTGTGTAATAGAAATGCAAGATAAGGGGAGAGAACTGTGTGTCGTAAAAACTAAGGGCTGGATTATTATTATATTTTATTTTTTTTTTTTGTTAAGCCTAGCATTTTTTTAAAAAATCATTCTTTTCCAGAGCCAAATTTCTGTGACATAAAACATACACGACGGAAAGTTATGATTATGATTAAAAGAAAGAACAGTGGAAGTGAGAGCTCGTTAGCTTTTATATTGGTATGTCTAGATTTGGACTAACCATTAGACTAGCTACAGGACTATGCACTAAACAAGCAACTAGAACAGACTAAATAATAGAACAATTTCAAAACAAAAAAAAACTGATCGGTTCCAAATACATTTAGAACACTTCAATGATATTCCTCGCTGTCCTCTTGCTGTCCTGTCGACAATTTGTGACACTTTATGACAGGGGGGAAAAGGGGGGAGGGGATGTCTCAAAAATGTGTGACGTCACATTTTAATTTTTTAAAAAAATGTAATATAATCTAATTTTGAAAGTTCTTCATCACATTAATAAAAAAAAATTAATAATTTGAGATTGAAATTGCCTCAGGTATTAATAGTATTGTTTATTGTTACCATGAAACTCAGTCTTGCAGACCTTCTGCGGATATCGAAAAATGACAAACTGTTGTGGCCATTTTACATTCGGCTGGTGGATGACTTCGTTCTTTCGCGTCACAGTTTTCTAACAATACTACATCTTAATCCATTATGGGAAAATGTTAAAGAATAAAATAAAATCTTAGTTTAGTTATGAAAATTCCATGTATGTTTTGATTTTTTTAGGTTTGACATGACACTGGAGAAAGGGGGGGGGGTAGAGAATTTGTGACAAGGGGAGGGGGGTTCAAAAGGGTCATTTTTTGCGTGACGTAATTTGCGAACGACCCTTTACACAGTAAGATTGTTTACACTTTCCTCGCTACTTTGGCGTAAACACATTGACTGTACCGATACATAATAATATATACCATAAAGAGGTGCTAGATGTTAAGCAAGTACTGTCTGCCTATGGAATGGCTTTGTCGGGCCAGTTAGATGAGTAATGATGTCATACTTGTAAATGAGAGTATGGCTTTGTCAGGCCCGTTATTTGAATAATGATGTCATACTTAGACATGAGAAATTGGTTTTGTCAGCCCAGAAAGTAGAGAAAGAAACCATGATATTAACATGCTTAAAAAGAAAAAACAACTCAAAAACAAACAACCATAGTCTGGAACAGCAGGCAACTAGGATGGGGGTTTCAAATCAGCTGATAACGCTAGCCCCCAAACACATACACCATGCACTCACACACACACAACATACTCGCTAACATACACACAATTTATAATGTTTTTGTTTTTTTTAAACAAAATTGCTGCGGATGTGGCTAGAGGTGTGAGTCATCAAAGATCAGAGAGACGTGGACCCTCTTCCTGTTGCCAGTTTGCGGCATAGGGCCTCATTCGAACACGTTGGCTGTTGGGACTCTAACGTCACAGTGCCCACTACATTTGGAGCACGTCTGAATGTGTAGCCGAATGGCTTGATATTCCCAGCTATCCTATCCGCTCCCGGGATAACCTCTCAAAAGGTTAAAACTGAAGTTCTATCTTGACATGTCTCCTTTGCACAAACCCAAATATTTTCGACCTGTAGTTATTCTGTTACTCCGCTGCATCAGAACTTGAACAGGCAACGTTTGAGAAACGCTGTAACATTAATTCACCTCCACATGACGTCTTAATGAGGGCAAAATAATCCCCCCCCCCTTTTTTTCCCCCCCCCCCCCCCCCCACAAGTCCTCTCTAATTTGGGAGTTTAAGTATGTTAAGATACTAGTATTAAGCAATTATAAGAACCAAGCAGAAATTATTTGGACTGAATCAGGATTCCACGCTCGTAGCTGAAATAATCAAAAAGGTGCAGGTTGCGCAGGGCCGGACACTAAGCTACAATGCCAAAGGAGTGAAGAGGGTGCACACCAAAACTCCATAGGTCATTTTTTTAAGGCCACCCCCGAGTGAGTCGCAACCCATACATAGTTTGAGAACCACTTAACCAGATAAAGAAGAGGCCAGACTGAGACCAAAATCACATCCGGATAATTTCAATCAGATGAGGCAACAAGCCCCAAAGAAATGGTGCAGGTAAAAATGAGGTAGAAGATTGGTGTTGGTCTGGAGTAGCTTCGTCCACAAGACAGGACGATCTTTTTTAAGGCTCACCTTCAGTACAACAGCGTTTCCCAAACTGTTCAGTTTCACGGACCGGTGGACAAGTTTCGAAACTGCACCAGGGACCGGTGCCAGATTTATTAATTACATTTTCTTTCTATTTGAACATCAATATCCATGCTCTCCGGACCGGTAACGTAAGGCTTACGGACCGGTGCCGCTCCACGGACCACCGTTTGGGGAACGCTGCAGTACAAGATAGGAATGTCTATTGTTATGATTATGTACAAGACAGAAATATATATTCTTATAAGTATTTTGGCATACGTAGACTGAATCTAATTTATAATAAACCTTTCTCTCCCTTTAGTTTGAGACACTCTAAGCCTCGTAGTAATTTACAGTAAAAGTTCATGTCAGTATAATGTCACGACAGATGTGTCATATGTTCATTAAATCAGTTTGATTCCACCTTTCACTATTAAATACATACATACAATACCTGTATAAAAATTCATAGGAAGAATTTTTAAAAGAAGCCAAAATGGTAGGCTATAAATTTACATCTAATTTTCCACGGTCTGCGCGCTCAATCAAATAACGTGAAAATTTCAGAACTCTTATTCTTCCCTAGTGAGGCTCGTGCTCACTGTTACTGTTATTACGGTATCCATAACAATATTCGTATAGGGTGGTGAATCTTGTGAACCGAAATCCACAGAAATTTCTGATATAAATAAAACTTATGAGTAAATAAGCATAAGAAACGCGAGTAGCGAAGATAGAATAAATATTGTCCTAACAATGTAATTCCGGACAGTAGAATACCATAGACTTCTGATGATGCCAACTACAAGATTATTGAACTAGGAAATGTCATTGAGTCATTGAGAGACTTGCTTGTCGAAATGTGAGCTCTGCATGTCAAATTATAGCACGGAGCCGGAGAACACATCTTTGTATCTTGATAAGTCGGACACATACATTATATTTAAAGGAACATTCCATTATCTTTCATAGTTAGAAACCTGTATATTCTTGAATTATCGAACCGATCGTGATAATCTCAACAGGACCAGGCTGCGTTAGAAATGTGTGTGTCGGCGTCTGACGACACAGCCGAAGTATTTTGGCCTAGAATCTTACCGACACGGCAATAATGTTGTTAGCCAATCAAAATTAACGTCTGGTGCTCCAGTCCTGGGTCAGTTTTATCTGTATCTTGACGCGTAAAGCGAGGTGAATATTTCATTGTATACCGTATACGACTATCTAAGCCTACGTCCCAAGAGATTAAATTAACTTCATTTTCTTATTTCTTAATTATTAATAGGAACCAAGAAATAGACATGGAATGTGTCTCTCACTGTGGCAAAGTTAAATATTGATCAAATCAATTAACGTGCACACGACCATTCAGTTCAGAACAAACAATACAACACGGGCCATTGAAAACAATGAAATTCAACTCAGAAAGTAAATTTGTTCGATTATTTATTTGGTATATTTTTGAATTGTTGGCAGTATGCCATACTCTTCATAAAATATAGACATAGTCTTTTTCTCAGCCAGCAAGAACAAAGAGGATTTTTTTTTTTAAAGTTCAACAAAACAGGAGCATAAACAAATTAATATAATTTTTGTTTCATAGAAGGTTTTACTCTTCTATAACTGAAGATATTTTTTTTCAACAAATTTAAAACCATAGACTGCAGGTTCACATTTCTTCCCAATGCAAGACCCCAGCGACAATGGCGTTTGTGTACAAGTTGTGCTTGTTACGTCCAACAACGCATACTTTCACACGGTGTCGACATATAATATTAACCAGCATGAAATATTCAAAGGCTTTTTTTTTTTACTAAAATTGAATTTGAGCATATCAAATAAATTTAACCAACAACAAAGATTTTGGAATAAATAAATAAACATTATGCTAAATTTGAACTAATTTCTCTTTAAATTGCCTTTAAATAAATCATGCTCTGAGAAAATGCTGAAGTTGGGAAAATAAAATAATAGTTGACAATAATGACTACAACTTGTAGTGAAATTTGTGTTACAATAGTATTTTGACAAATGCATTGAGAGGACTATAAATCATAAGCATTGACTAAATATATAAATATTTATATTATCAAACATTTTTGATTCAAAAGAAAAATACCATGTATAAAAATAGAGAAATTTCAATAAAAACTGGAGGTTAATGAATGAAAGCATCACATTCAAACCACAGGGACAAAAGTGAATATGTATGTACATGTGTATATAAACAAAAGAACCATCCAGCGGAACTTAAGAAAAGAAAAATTACATTTAAATACAATCTATCACATGCTAAGAATGAATAAAACACCATTTAAATAACACTTGAACATAATCAATGAAAGCTTTGTGATGTACAGTGCTGAACATAATCAATGAAAGCTTTGTACCGGTGCCGGTACAGTGTTTGGCTTACTGCTATGAACACAAAATAACCAAAGTATGGCACTTGACAACTGAATAACAGAAAAACAACATTGAAAGATTTGATACGCCATTACTGACTGATCAAAGTTAGCAGTTTAGGTACTTAATGCTGCCTTACAAAAAAAATGTAAGAGTTCACCGTCTGCCAGTGGGGGTAATCATTAAGAGATCAACAAATAAAATTTAACAACAAAAAAAAAGATTGACCAAAGATTCATGAAAAAAAGTTAATCAATTACTCCATTTGAAAACAAGTTTAATTATTCAATAACTCATTGCCTTTCATTTGTTTTCAAGGAAAGAAAGAAACTTACACGGAATCACATTCACAAATGTACAATAAAACAGACATTAGTAAGCCATTGATTTAAAAAGCCAGTGGGAAATGTAAGAGGAATTATTTGATCACAGATAATGTTCATCAGAAAAGCAACATTTCAACAAAAACAAAGGAAGAATTAATTTTTTTTTTTACTCAAGTTTTTCCTCCCAAAGAAATACCTGGATGTTTGACAAAACCAAAGAGACAGAATCAAAGAAATCATTAAATGCAGGATCAAAGTTTTTAAGTTCCTATGATTTGATTGTTCCTTTGATTGTTCCTTCACTTACAATGACCGGGAAAAAAAATTGATTTTCTAAAATAAAAATAATAAAACAATAAACTTGAATAAAGGGATTTAAGGTCTTTTTCTTGCCATTATTTCAAAGATGCTTCATTGTCAGATTTCAATTCACACCTGTTAATACTTAACTAGCACCAAAGTACATGTCTTTAAAAGGCTATAACAGTCATAAAGATGTTGTTGTTGGGCAGTCCACAAAAGACGGTGAACTCACAACCAATGGAATTGTGCTGACAATACTGTCCAATGGATCAAGGTTGCTACAAGATGATGTTGCCTGTGAGGTGAGAAGAGATGAAGTGCTGGTTGCCAGTTTAGCATCCTTCTTGTGTCGCTGCTTCAGGTGCACCTTGGCGTGTCGTTTCTTCTCATCACTTCTGGCGAACTTGCGACCACAGACTTCACAAGAGAAAGGTTTTTCCCCGGTGTGGGTTCGCTTATGAGTTGTGAGGTGATCACTGCGACTAAATGAGCGCCCACAGATGGGGCAAGGAAATGGTTTTTGTCCTGTGTGTATACGAATGTGCCTTGTCAGTTCATCACTCCTAGAAAATCTACGGTCACAATTATCCACTGGACAAGGATAAGGTCGCTCATGAGGAGGTGTCTTGCTGGGACGGTTGGGATATTTTCTTGGCTTCACTGGAAGGAATTTGAGCGACCCCTGGGCATAGGTTTGACCAATAACCGAAGATGCAGATGTTTCTGAAACATCGGATGAGAAGTCCATGTTATACATTTGGTCATCCAATGTTTCAGAATCTGGTTCAGTCTTGATGGTGGGCATTTGAAATGCTGATGTCATTCCTGTAGATGCCATCTGCAGTGCTCCAAAGTCAGGCAACTGAGTCTGGGATGGTCCCACTGTGGAAGGTTGCATGACAGACCACTTTTGGCTTTTGTTCACTAAGTCTGACATTGATGGCATTTGAAAAACATTATCTGCAAGAGATGTTGCTGGATAGTTTAAAAAATGAGGTGGTAAATCTTGCTGCTGTTGGCAGGAGCTGTTGTAATTCGGAGGCTGTTTCATAGGGATGGCAGATAAACCAATGTCCATGTTCAGGGACTGAGGGTAAGATGGAGGAGGATGAGGAGGAAAACTCTCATCTTGACTAGATTCTGTGACCATTGAAAGCTGAGCATCAGGCTCTGGGCTGGAATGGCATGAGCTGATGGGTGAAGCAAATCCTGATGAGTAATGATCAGAAACATCTTGATAAGCAGATTCTGATGAAATGATTGGTCCTTGTGATTGAGGAGACTGGACTGAAATGGGAGATTGAGACGGTTGTTGTTGTTGTTGTCCCATCTGCTCACTAGATGTGGGTGGAATCCTAATGTTGAATTCATATTGAGGTCCAAACGGATTAGGAGACTGGTTCAAGTTAGTTGGCTGGGATCTTGCTTGGGACAAAATAGCGAACAATGGGTTGAGAGGGTTGAACAGGTTGGCTAAGTTAGCTGGGGGTGCATCTGCTTGGCCTGAGCTTGAAGTGACAGCTGTTGTAACAAGTGTACCCTTGTATGTGATGGTGTGTGTGGTAGACACATTACTGGACTGCATAGACTGCATTCTTGATGCTTGGCTTCCATCGGCTGGCCGGTCTGGAAAGTTAATGGAGGCAATAATGTTTGCTGAAAATAAAAGAAAAAGAAAAAAAAAATTATAATTTTAAGTCAAAGAATAGTTTTCATTGTTAGAAATGTGTGTGTTTTATTCAAATGGATTCTTCTCAATAATATACAGGAGTTTGTGTACGTTTCATTAAAAATTGTTATTATGTTATGGGTAACATAACAACCAAATCACCGCATCTTAGTGACGACTGACACAGTTGGAGGTCATGAATATTTATTGCCCTTTTCGGTGGTGGAGATCTCGATATTGAGGCTAATATTTTAATACAAATAACAACAAAGTCTTAAGTATAGAATATATTAAAACATTCGTTGCGTAAAATGTTAAAGTTTATCTAATAGCTGGCGTGGTTTCGGTTTCTTGGTAACAAACGCAAGTAACAGAGGTTGAACCAAAAAAAAAAAAAAAAAGAAAAGCTTAAGCCCGTTCTATATTTAGAACAGTATCCCGTTATGGGAACAGCCTTTGACGTTTATAGAATATATTAAAACATTCGTTGCGTAAAATGTTAAAGTTTATCTAATAGCTGGCGTGGTTTCGGTTTCTTGGTAACAAACGCAAGTAACAGAGGTTGAACCAAAAAAAAAAAAAAAGAAAAGCTTAAGCCCGTTCTATATTTAGAACAGTATCCCGTTATGGGAACAGCCTTTGACGTCATTGCGCTAACAGCTGCTGGAGACCGGATGGCTGAGTTATGTCGATTTGCCCCAAATAAATTACTATCGGAAATATTCAAACTGTTTTATTAAAAAAAGCTTTGTAAACATACCAGTTGCCGTGATAGGTGGTGGCTCCAGAGAATCCGGTCCGAAAAATGTGGCATCGGAATATTTTGTCACAGGCGTGTTTAATCCCTGATCCTCTAAGACTTCCGAAAAATGTCTATTATTGTTTCCCTGTGATGGGAGATCATAACTGAAGCTAGGTACTCCTAAGTCGGCACCAAGGCCGAACGGCGTCAAAACTGTGTCCAAAGTGTCCATAATCATCACGAATGGTTAGTTAATCCTTCAAGAATTGATAATCAATTACCAAACTTAAGACCACACACCATTTGTTGCTATGTGTTAAAATAACAAGAATACTATACGCGTACGCAGATCGGTGTGAACTGACTGGCTATGAAGTAATGAATGAAACCAAACCTTTTATACCAGAGTTTATGAATGAACGCGACTGCAGCGCCATGCCCATATACGGCACAGCGTAATTTGTACCAGCCAATGGCCGCTGGGTTCGCATTGACGTCAATGGACTTACGTCTTTGTCTGCAAAACTCTATTGTTGATATAAAGTAGCTAATTTCTCACTAAAATCGAATTGAAAAGCGATTTTTATTTACTACACACAATAAGCTTATAATACTGATTCTCCAAGCAAATACTGATTTTAAAATATTTAGTAATCTAAAAGATTTTGTTAATAGTATTTCTCGTATCGGCCGTTCGGCTGTAACCTTTTACCTTAAAGTCGGAAACTTCCATATTTGGCACAGGGGTGAATAGAATAAATGACCCGAGTCTTTGACGTCATTTGAAAAGGAAATACTCTACCCATATAAGGTAACTACACTTCCTCTTAAAAAAATCTCCGGTGGCACTCGGGATTCTCACGGATGTATCTAGAACACCGTGCGATTGGCGCGTAGAGCCAAAGAGGTCACAATACATGCTCGCTGCTTTTTTTTTTCTTTTTTTTTACTCTGCCAAAATCTACAACGTTGAGGTCGTAGTGAATCATTGATTGACCTCGGCTGGGCTAACATTGCATAAAACGGCCTCCAGCCATGGCGCGCTGTGCTTTACTGACCTCATTTCTTGCTACAAGGTTAAGACGTTCTGAAAATGAGTTCTATTAATACTGCCGTGTTATTTTCATTTCTTTAGTTACAGTTTCATTTTTAAAATTTTGACTTAAGTCTTAAATCCTCATTCGAATATGTTTGGCTTTATGGTGAATAAAAATGAAATGAATAGGTGACGGGGGTATTCCACGTTATATTTAGAATCACTAAGAATCGTTTGGCTTTATATTTAGTGCATTTAAAAGAAAATAAGAGCGCTACCCGGATATTTTGTTCTATTATGTTTTTCTCTTTAAAAAAAAGGTATTGTATGGTTACCCGAGTTATTTTAGTAAAAATCTATTGCTATTTTCTCAACTCTTAGTTGTCATAATGATACTGAGCTGTGAGGCATGTGATATTTTCCACAATACTTAAATAAAGTGACCTTTTTTCCCAAGTTCATGCCTACACTAAATATTAATTTATTTCACACAAAAGTCAGCAATATTTTCAAAATATTTTGGGATCGACTGTGTTAGCTGCAAGGGACATCAATTTGATAACAATCTGTACAGTTTTAGACGCAGATTACTTTCTCCTTTCGTACTGAACGCAGTCTATCATCTATAATCCTATTGACCATGGAAGTCTATTGTTTTTGTTTTTTTTAACTTTCACTTTAATAAAAATTAAAAAAGATTTTGAATATATTAACCACTTAATAATTCGGTATTCTACTGTCAAAATTTGACACACATATTGACTTCAGAATTATGTAATTGTTCACGATGTGTAAAATAAAAAGTAATAAAAGATTGTTCCATGTCACATCTTTTTTTTATTTAAGGGAAATAACTACGAATTTGTTAAGTTGTAAATTTTTCTTTATCAGTTATCCCTCCTAAAAAAGTTTAATATTTGTCACATATAAGGTATAAATGACCCCTTTTGAACATCTGGCGTATTAAAATATGTTAATGAATATGATGATATAAACTGATTTGTGAAAATGCATAAAACCGCACCTAATAAAGATTTTAAGTTAATTTTTTTTTGTCTGTTCGTTCATTATATAAAATACAAGTAAAAAGTACTCAGCCTTGCTTGAGTATGGGGGGGGGGGGGGGCAAAAAAAAAAAAAACTTTCCAGGGGAGGGGGGCAAAAATTTTTTAGTAATGTTTTAATATAGTTTTAATTTACTGTAGCGTATTTGTATGGTGAACGAACGGACAGGACATCAGCTTAGTTACCGGTACTTTCTCTTTATTTTCTCTTTACTTTAATAAATTTCTTTGTCTAATATTTTTTTATCCAATCAATCCGGGGGGGGGGCAAGTGCCCCCCTTGCCCCTACCTGCGGG
>CAXITT010000177.1:77510-90600 GCA_964033795.1 Lymnaea stagnalis | reverse complement strand
CAATGTTTGAAAGACCAATAATTTAAAGACAATGTTTGAAAGACCAATAATTTAAAGACAATGTTTGAAAGACCAATAATTTAAAGACAATGTTTGAAAGACCAATAATTTAAAGACAATGTTTGAAAGACCAATAATTTAAAGATCAATGTTTGAAAGACCAATAATTTAAAGACCAATGTTTGAAAGACCAATAATTTAAAGACAATGTTTGAAAGACCAAAAATTTAAAGACAATGTTTGAGAGACCAATAATTTAAAGACAATGTTTGAGAGACCAATAATTTAAAGACAATGTTTGAGAGACCAATAATTTAAAGAAAATGTTTGAGAGACCAATAATTTAAAGACAATGTTTGAGAGACCAATAATTTAAAGACAATGTTTGAGAGACCAATAATTTAAAGACAATGTTTGAGAGACCAATAATTTAAAGACAATGTTTGAGAGACCAATAATTTAAAGACAATGTTGTAAAGACCAATAATTTAAAGACAATGTTTGAAAGACCAATAATTTAAAGACAATGTTTCAAAGACCAATAATTTAAAGACAATGTTTGAAAGACCAATAATTTAAAGACAATGTTTGAAAAACCAATAATTTAAATACAATGTTGTAAAGACCAATAATTTAAAGACAATGTTTGAAAGACCAATAATTTAAAGACAATGTTTGAAAGACCAATAATTTAAAGACAATGTTTGAAAGACCAAATTAAATTTCTGTTACAAACTTTCTGGTTATATTTAAAGACAATGTTTGAAAGACCAATAATTTAAAGACAATGTTTGAAAGACCAATAATTTAAAGACAATGTTTGAAAGACCAATAATTTAAAGATCAATGTTTGAAAGACCAATAATTTAAAGACCAATGTTTGAAAGACCAATAATTTAAAGACAATGTTTGAAAGACCAATAATTTAAAGAAAATGTTTGAGAGACCAATAATTTAAAGACAATGTTTGAGAGACCAATAATTTAAAGACAATGTTTGAAAGACCAATAATTTAAAGACCAATGTTTGAAAGACCAATAATTTAAAGACAATGTTTGAAAGACCAAAAATTTAAAGACCAATGTTTGAAAGACCAATAATTTAAAGACAATGTTTTAAAGATCAATAATTTAAAGACAATGTTTTAAAGACCAATAATTTAAAGACACTGGCAGATGTGGGTACACTGGCAGATGTGGGTGCACTGGCAGATGTGGGTACACTGGCAGATGTGGGTACACTGGCAGATGTGGGTGCACTGGCAGATGTGGGTGCACTGTCAGATGTGGGTATACACTGGCAGCTGAAGTCGCAAACCTGCACAGAGGCGGCTCAGGCCATAGGGTTGTTCATCACTGTAAAGAAGCAGTAATGATGTCTGGCAGTCCCCTGAGCGCCTGAGCAGCCCTCTTTAGGAACATACTTCCGACCTCCATGGCATAAGTAAGGGGGTAGAAAAGGTTCCCCTAAAACATTGCCTGCTCCAACTTCCCTATCGAGCCTGCTACCGCAGTTGGAGGTGACGCAAAGTGAAACGCCTTGGAGAGTGCAGTCGAAATTCAAATTAAAACGTCTTAAAATCTAACCAGTCAAAACACAAGATCAAAACTATCACACTAAAAATAGGTGCTTGGAATGCGCGCACTCTTCAGGACAATGACAACGTTGATAGACAGCAGAAGAGAACAGCCCTTGTAGGAAATGAACTAGCCAGGTACAGTGTAGATACTGCAGCCCTCAACGAGAACCGGCTTGCAGGAAAGAGGCTCCAGATAAACTTTCTTTTGGAGTGGCCGAGGAAGCGAAGAACTTGAAAATTGCCTCGGTCAAAGCTGGTCTTGATGTAAATGAAGCGATCACAAAAATATATGATCAAGTCACGCAACACACACGCTGATGATGACATCAATATAAACAACCACACATTTGAGAGAGTGGCTACATTCAAATATCTAGGGGCGACTGTAAACAAGCACAATGAAATAATTTTGGAGGGAAAATAAAGGATAATAACCGTTCCTATTTCAACCTACAAAAGCCACTTTAAAGCAAATACTTCTTAAGGGGAACAAGAAGACAATATAAACCACTTTCATAAGACCAGTAGTAGCTTACGCTAGTGCAACTTAGTCCCTTACCAGAAAAGCAGGGAACCTGCTAAATACATAGGAGAGGAAAATCCTCATGAAAAGATATGACCTAGTGAGAGACAATGGTGTTTCGAGAATCCGTGCAAACCAAGAGCTATACCAATTGTACAAAGACCCACCCATAGACGCAACAATAAAAAAATGCAGACTGTGCTGGGGAGGACATATTGAAAGGATGCCTGAATGTAGAACAGAAAAAGTGATGTTCAGGCAGAAACCCAAAGGCAGACTGCTCACTGGTCGCCCAAGGCTGAGATGTATCGACGATGTAGAATAGGACTTACACCAGTTGGAGGTTCACGCATGGAGGCTGAATGCCATGGATCTTTCTGGATGGAAGGATGTGATAGAGCAGGCCAGGGCCCTACATGGGCTGTAACGCCAATGCTGATGATGACATTGAGCTGAAACTTGGCACATAGACTCTTTGCCGATGACAAAACATTTTTACAAATTTGTAACAATGTGTGCATTTAAGACATTGCTATATTGATTAAATGCCACCAATCACTTGGTGGCGCATTTTAACTCCCCATCTACCCATCTAAGAGAAGGAAACTCTGAAATCAAACCCGGAGATGAAGTCCCGAAAGGCGGATAACATTGATATAATGAAACATTCCGACAACTCCTGCGACGTCACTGCTGCCAAGCTGTATCATCCAATCATGTTCCCTTGGGTTACCCAGCGGCGTGGAGAGAGGTGATTTGCTGTTGGGAACCAGCTTATAATCCTTCAAGTATAATCACAGGCCATGTGGATTTCGTCCTCCGAAGCCCGCTCCATACTCCATCGTCACATTGTGACGGACGGAAGCCAGCATTTTAACTAAATACGGATTGGGGGCATGATCCCAAACTTAAGATTTTCCCCTCGTACATATTATATAAAGTTGGTGATACAAGTTAAGAAACCCATAGGGCGGCAAAACCTTAGTTACCGAAGTGCACTTCTTACTCACGTCCATGAACTATGTGATCATTCTAATCTAAAGTAAAATCACTCTAATGCCGTACGCAATGAAACCATATTTCATTTAAAAAGAATGCACCATGCATAGATTGAAAGTGTATTTAAGTATATTCAAAGAACATGGTTGCATTAAACAGCGAGTCGTTTGATTAAAAATATATATTTCAAGCATGTTTTTTTCCAGAGCGCACTGCTCTCTGAACATATAATCAAGTCTTTTTGAAAGTGCTTGCACCACACCAAACATATGAGTGACTAAACCTCCACCAGACGGATTCCCGAAAATACTCTCGACAAAACATCTTAAGTAATTAGTCATTAAAGGCGCATCCAAAACTTTCTTTTAATTAATACGCATTTGAAAGCGCACCGTTCTGAATAAAGGCTTATTAAAAATGCATACATCAAAAAGAAAATTGTCTTGAACGTACCAGATTTTTATAGAGCGGCATTTTCAAGCCCATTGAGAATAACTTTGCTTTACTTAATAAAATTTACTTTTTTTTTTAAATCACAGCTTTGGGGATGAAGGGATTTTGACCAAACTTTAGAGAAGACCAAATGTAGGTCAGGAGGCATGACCATGTCAGGAGATATGACCATGTCAGGAGATATGACCATGTCAGGAGGCATGACCATGTCAGGAGATATGACCATGTCAGGAGGCATGACCATGTCAGGAGCTATGACCATGTCAGGAGGCATGACCATGTCAGGAGGCATGACCATGTCAGGAGATATGACCATGTCAGGAGGTATGACCATGTCAGGAGGTATGACCATGTCAGGAGATATGGCCATGTCAGGAGGTATGACCATGTCAGGAGCTATGACCATGTCAGGAGGTATGACCATGTCAGGAGCTATGACCATGTCAGGAGGTATGACCATGTCAGGAGGTATGACCATGTCAGGAGGTATGACCATGTCAGGAGCTATGACCATGTCAGGAGGTATGACCATGTCAGGAGGTATGACAATGTCAGGAGGTATGACCACGTCAGGAGGTATGACCACGTCAGGAGATATGACCACGTCAGGAGGTATGACCATGTCAGGAGGTATGACCATGTCAGGAGGTATGACCATGTCAGGAGATATGACCATGTCAGGAGATATGACCACGTCAGGAGGTATGACCATGTCAGGAGCTATGACCATGTCAGGAGCTATGACCATGTCAGGAGGTATGACCATGTCAGGAGGTATGACCATGTCAGGAGGTATGACCATGTCCGGAGGTATGACCACGTCAGGAGCTATGACCATGTCAGGAGGTATGACCATGTCAGGAGGTATGACCATGTCAGGAGATATGACCATGTCAGGAGGTATGACCATGTCAGGAGCTATGACCATGTCAGGAGATATGACCATGTCAGGAGGTATGACCATGTCAGGAGGTATGACCATGTCAGGAGATATGACCATGTCAGGAGATATGACCATGTCAGGAGGTATGACCATGTCAGGAGGTATGACCATGTCAGGAGCTATGACCATGTCAGGAGATATGACCATGTCAGGAGGCATGACCATGTCAGGAGGTATGACCATGTCAGGAGGTATGACCATGTCAGGAGGTATGACCATGTCAGGAGGTATGACCATGTCAGGAGGTATGACCATGTCAGGAGGTATGACCATGTCAGGAGGTATGACCATGTCAGGAGGTATGACCATGTCAGGAGGTATGACCATGTCAGGAGGTATGACCATGTCAGGAGGTATGACCATGTCAGGAGGTATGACCATGTCAGGAGGTATGACCATGTCAGGAGGTATGACCATGTCAGGAGGTATGACCATGTCAGGAGGTATGACCATGTCAGGAGGTATGACCATGTCAGGAGGTATGACCATGTCAGGAGGTATGACCATGTCAGGAGGTATGACCATGTCAGGAGGTATGACCATGTCAGGAGGTATGACCATGTCAGGAGGTATGACCATGTCAGGAGGTATGACCATGTCAGGAGGTATGACCATGTCAGGAGGTATGACCATGTCAGGAGGTATGACCATGTCAGGAGGTATGACCATGTCAGGAGGTATGACCATGTCAGGAGGTATGACCATGTCAGGAGGTATGACCATGTCAGGAGGTATGACCATGTCAGGAGGTATGACCATGTCAGGAGGTATGACCATGTCAGGAGGTATGACCATGTCAGGAGGTATGACCATGTCAGGAGGTATGACCATGTCAGGAGGTATGACCATGTCAGGAGGTATGACCATGTCAGGAGGTATGACCATGTCAGGAGCTATGACCATGTCAGGAGGTATGACCATGTCAGGAGGTATGACAATGTCAGGAGGTATGACCACGTCAGGAGGTATGACCACGTCAGGAGATATGACCACGTCAGGAGGTATGACCATGTCAGGAGGTATGACCATGTCAGGAGGTATGACCATGTCAGGAGATATGACCACATCAGGAGGTATGACCATGTCAGGAGCTATGACCATGTCAGGAGCTATGACCATGTCAGGAGGTATGACCATGTCAGGAGGTATGACCATGTCAGGAGGTATGACCATGTCAGGAGACATGACCATGTCAGGAGGTATGACCATGTCAGGAGGTATGACCATGTCAGGAGGTATGACCATGTCAGGAGATATGACCATGTCAGGAGGTATGACCATGTCAGGAGGTATGACCATGTCAGGAGCTATGACCATGTCAGGAGATATGACCATGTCAGGAGGCATGACCATGTCAGGAGCTATGACCATGTCAGGAGATATGACCATGTCAGGAGGTATGACCATGTCAGGAGGTATGACCATGTCAGGAGGTATGACCATGTCAGGAGATATGACCATGTCAGGAGATATGACCATGTCAGGAGGTATGACCATGTCAGGAGCTATGACCATGTCAGGAGGTATGACCATGTCAGGAGATATGACCATGTCAGGAGCTATGACCATGTCAGGAGATATGACCATGTCAGGAGATATGACCATGTCAGGAGGTATGACCATGTCAGGAGGTATGACCATGTCAGGAGGTATGACCATGTCAAATACGGTTGCGATCCATTCTTTTTACTTTATTCTTATAAAGTAGCACATTAAAATACCTACAAACAAACAAATGTACGTAGTCGTACATGGCTTCATAAAGTAGTTGTACCGGTACAACATGTAAATATTTTAATTAGGGAAATGTATTCTATTATGGACTGAAATTATTCAGTGAGTAACAAGTGTTGCCTTTGAGATATTGTCTCCTACATAGAATGCACCCACTCACCCAGAGACCTAGTTGATCTGGGGCTAAATCATAAATTTGCGTTTCTCCCATCCACACACAAATCTACTAAAGAAAGTTGGTGATACACCGTAATAAAAGTACACCTAGGACTGTCAATCCCTACATACGCCAATTAGCCCCCTTTGTTTTTGTTTTTTTTTCCTTTTTAAAATTTAAAATTATTATTTAAATGAAAGAACTGTTATATGTTCACAGAAGGAATAATTCAATAAAGCTCTTATGATATAAATTTAAATTTCATATTTAAAAACAAAAAAATTGAAATAAAAAAAAAATAATAATAATTTTTGTTCTGTTTAAATCGAACGAAATGAAAAAAAAAAAAAAAAAAAAATAAAAAAAAAAAAAAAAAAAAAAAAATTTTGTTTTTTTTAAAACGAAAAAAAAAAAAAAAAAAAAAAAAAAAAAATATGAGGCGATAGAAGTAATGTGCTACTAATTCCCCGGACACCGGTACACAGATACTGGGTTGATGAAGCGTTTCTTTAACTTAGATACAATTTATTTTTCAATATATTATTACTTAATTGGCTTGAAGTTTGTTCACTTAAAATTACTTAGTTATTTTAAAGTTATGAAACATTTCTGAATAACTTCTCTCTCAATATGGTTGTTTGTGTGGCTATAAGTGATGTCTATCAGTGATTGTGTAGTCAGAAAAAAATATAAGCCATTTAATTAATTGTTGTTGTGATGTTGCTTTTCATCCGTGGGTTCCAACTCCGGGCCAGGGCGTAATTGTTGTGGGTGGGATCCATGCCACCCCACCCCCTAGCAGAGATTTAAAATTATTTGGATCCTTACTAGACTAACTTACATATCGATTAGAATAACTTACATATCGATTAGAATAACTTACATATCGATTAGAATAACTTACATATCGATTAGAATAACTTACATATCGATTAGAATAACTTACATATCGAATAGACGAACTTACCTATCGATTACGCGAACTTACATATCGATTAACCTTGATTAGAAACGATAGCCAGCTCCATTTTTTTGTTATTGAAGTTTTACAAAAAAGAGGGGGGGGGCAATGCAAAATATTGGGGAACCCTTATTTGTCCCAGTTAGCCAAGCAGAATGAGAACCCCCGATCCTTACCGTGTCCATATTGATGCTGATGCGTCACCTGCTGCTGTTGCCGCCTCAACTGTTGTTGATGTTGCTGGAATGGGTTGAGCTGCGTGTACGGCAGTGACGTGGCCGCCACGACGACGGGCTGGGTGCTGGTCCCCACTGTGGCGCTGGCCGTGGTGGGCTCCTGTCCCTCATGAGGGCTGTCTGAGCTGGCCGACTGGGGGTAGTCCAGCGTAAAAAAGGGCGACCTGGACGACAGGTTGCTGGTTAAGGTCGCCACGCCGAGGTCCTATAGGGCCTGACCGAAAGGGCCTGACCCTCTTCTATTTAGATTATGTTTTTCCAATGAATGAAGGTCTGAGGAAAGAATTATAGATGTGAATAAATGTAGAAAAGTGATATTCACTTTGAGCAGATCCATTGGAATACAATTATATTCAATATTTCTAATACGAGATAAAGAAGAAAAAAAACTTTAATTATAAGATATATTTATCGAGGGAAGGGATATAACACAGTAAATAGCTATTAAATATAAAAATTATTAAATGTTTCTTATTTACGTCCCTTTAATATTTAAAAAAAGAATATTTTTATTAATTTTTAACTCTTCATTTTGGGGGATATGTTGAACTGCGTGCTTAACTCTATTAGAAGAAAACGTTTTTCAATACGAAATAGTAAAATATGGGGTCGCAAAGGGTTTCCTGTCGGGGGTCGCCGGATGGAACTGTAAACTTGATGACATTACTGACGTAGCAACGCAATCGGTGTTTTAAAGTTTGAATATAGTTACACCGGCTTAACCTGGAGCCAGAGGCGTAGCGTGGTCGGGCAGGGGGGGACAGATGTCCCCGGGCGCCAGCTTAGTTAGGGGCGCCAAAATGTGCTTTGATAATATTTTATTGATGAAAATAATGGGTTTGAAAGTTGAAAAAAAAGAAAAGGGGCGCTAAAAATGGATCTTTTCCCCGGGCGCGAATCTTGTCCCCGGGCGCCAAACACCCTCGCTACGCCACTGCCTGGAGAAGTTGTTTTTACACCGGGTCCGGGTATTTTGAGACAAAAAAGAATTAGCTTTCCATTTTCTGTAAACATTAGGCCTAGAGACAGCCCTACACCCTACCTGTCGGCCTTTAAACAATAGATCTACAGACAGTCATAAACCCAACCTGCCACCCTTTAACAGACAGTCCTACAGACAGTCCTAAACCCAAGCTACCGGCTTTTAGCAGACAGTCCTACAGACAGTCCTAAACCCAAGCTGCCGGCTTTTAGCAGACAGTCCTACAGACAGTCCTAAACCCAAGCTGCCGGCTTTTAGCAGACAGTCCTACAGACAGTCTTACCAACAGTCCTACACCATACTTTTGGCTCTTGATTGATTAATATGATAGTCACCACCCATTAAAGGAAACAAAAAAATCCATCTTTTACCCGAGTTCAACAGTACCGAATGACCTTTCGCTGCGTGACAGTTGTTTCCCCCACTCAATGCTACCGATATGAAACACGTTGAGAAGGGGAAAGGGCGGATTTGAAAAGAAAGCAAGACACACCAGAAGCTATATATATATATATTAGATATATATTTATATGAGACGATAATCTCCTTTACTTCTGTGCGAGTAGAACTTTTAACGAGTCTCCCCTCCCTTCAAAAAGCCGAAAACAAGAAACTGATTAATTGTTCAGAATGACACGAGGTTGGCATTAACGAAAAAAAAAAAATCCGGAAAATTTAGAAGCTTGTTAACAAGTTGCGGTTTCAACGATAGTCTCAATAAATGTAACTTTCATATGTAAGTTATTACTATTATGAAGCAAGTTACTACTATTATGAAGTAAGTTACTACTATTATGAAGTAAGTTAATACTATTATGAAGCAAGTTACTACTATTATGAAGTAAGTTACTACTATTATGAAGTAAGTTACTACTATTATGAAGAAAGTTAATACTATTATGAAGTAAGTTACTACTATTATGAAGGATATTCTTCGATTTTTTCTTTTAGTGTATTAATAATTAAAATACCGTATTCCAAATATGGATCTGGGGTAGTGTTCACTTTGTTAATATAAAATCGGGCGATGGCTTTAAAAAAAAAGTGTGGGAACCCTTGACCTCCCTTGGTTAATGCCATGCATCCCAGGAACCGTTGAATTTTGTCTATGATGAAAACTAGGAGAATGTGTTCGACTACAATTCTCAAGGAATTGGCGTGAAATGTAAAGTGTGAAATGAACAGCGAAAATAGCATCGAATCACTAGTTAATAGTTCTTTCACCTTTCCATCTGTTGAGCTAGCGCATATTTCATATGTAAATATTGATTGTAAGGGAACTATTGCTGGCCGACGAGAAATGAGGACTTGCTGCAAATAGAATTAGATCTCCCTTGATAGCTTCAAATTACATTAAGATATATCTTATGCGTCTTATCTTTATTTGAACACTTCAAGAATCCTTTGAGAGTAACACATGAAATTACATAGCGCTATCTTGGCTTTGTTTAAATTACGCACTTCGGTGTTGTAGAGAAAGGTATCACTGCTGTGTTGTTGAGAAAGGTATCACTGCTGTGTTGTGGAGAAAGGTATCACTGCTGTGTTGTGGAGAAAGGTATCACTGCTGTGTTGTGGGGAAAGGTAGCACTGCTGTGTTGTGGAGAAAGGTATCACTGCTGTGTTGTGGGGAAAGGTAGCACTGCTGTGTTGTGGAGAAAGGTATCACTGCTGTGTTGTGGGAAAAGGTAGCACTGCTGTGTTGTGGAGAAAGGTATCACTGCTTTGTTGTGGGGAAAGGTAGCACTGCTGTGTTATGGAGAAAGGTATCACTGCTGTGTTGTGAAGAAACGTAGCACTGCTGTGTTGTGGAGAAAGGTATCACTGCTGTGTTTTGGGGGAAAGGTATTCAAATAAATCCCTGACACTCTGGTGTTTTTCTAACAGGTGTCATCCTTCTTAAGCTCCACAGCTTACCCACTTTTTCTACCTCTTTCAAACTCACCCCCCTCTCTCTCACTCACAGACACTCTCTCACTCACTTCATCACTCAAAGGCATACTCTTGCTCTCTCACTCACACACACCCACTCTGTCCCTCACTCAAATTCTTTAGTACTCTCCAAGGTGTTTAACTTTTAGTTGCCAAATTCTCCAGTGCCTGAGCCAGTTAACTATTTGGAAACTAGGACGTAGTCAGATGAAGTATTAACATGGCAGGACCCGACTCGACCTTTAGCTCCCCATCAGATGTAACCAACATTTGTACACCTACCAAATACAGCCCTATCACTATGAACCAATAACCCTGTCGGATCCCAACACAAACAGAATGCCGTTCTCTCTTCCAACCCCCCCCCCCCGCCCAAACCAAAACTAAAATGATCTAACTTGCCGTTCTCTCTTCCAACCCCCCCCCCCCCCAATCACCCGATTCAGTTGATCCCGAAATGACTGGAGCACATCTTGGATGATGTCTCCCGGTTCAGAGATTATCCAACTCTGATCAGTGACGTGCAACTAACAGAGACCCCAGGATGTAAACAGACTCATAAATAGATGGTAACACTCTGGATTCCTTTCCTACTCACGTCAAACTTTTACAGTTTCACACCATTGTTACTCAACCATTTCCCATTAATTTTAATAGATAAAAATACATCTTTAATCCAAATTTTATTTCATGAAATAGACCAGCTTTGAACCAGGCACGCCTGTACCAGCTTTGTAACAGGAATGTTTGTACCAACTTTGTACCAGTCATGTTTGTAGAGTGGGCATCCAGGAGACCTTTGCAAGCTTTCAAACTCTGTCCGTTTTCTTGACAACACAATTTGAGCCCCAAGAGCCGCTCTTTGACCACCACTGCCAGATTTTCACACACAGTGGCGCCTCGGATAATGAACGCACACGGATAATGAACGCCCACGGATAATGAACGCCCCCGGATAATGAAAGCCCCCTCCCGGATAATGAACGCCCACGGATAATGAGCGCCCCCGGATAATGAACGCCCACGGATAATTAGCGTCTCGGATAATGAGCGCCCCCGGATAATGAACGCCCACGGATAATGAGCGCCCCCCCCGGATAATGAATGCCCCGGATAATAACCACAGTCACACTATATGTTGCTTTACATGCAGTTATTTGGCATCCTAAACCACATGTCAAGATACTGACCTTACCAAATGTGTAGGTTTTTGTTACACAATAACTTTAATTTTCCAGGTTTTGAAACGCTGATGCCAAGACGTTTGAAAATACCCTACCCCATTTTTCATAAGACTCTACAAAGATTTCTTTCCACCAGGTCAGATATAAAGCGATCCTAGATCATCAAATGGAGCACAAGATTAGTACAAGTAACGAGTAGTGCTAATCGGTCTAGATTTCAACTTATGGGCATACAAAGTACATCAGTTAAGTAAAGAAATTTTTAGATGAATTTATCAATTAAACCAGCAACGATTACCATGTAATCGTCTGTAAGGGCTCGCAGCCCTAAGAATTTATTGTTGGAGTCAAATAAACCAGAAAGCTTACAAAACAGTTTCTACGATTTCATGACATCCTGACAACGCTTTTATTTTGATGAAAAAATTTAGAATGGATTCTACGTGTCATGTGTGAAGTTTTTTTTTTTTTTTTTTTAAATGTTATTTTTAATCTGGGCGATCATTTCAAAATTCACTTATTTCGAAGTAGGTTCGAAGACCTGGAATAACCTGTGTAAATAAATAATGTTGATAGACATTTTTTTAAAAGTTTCACCCAGTTACTGTCGCAGAAATGGAACCGCACTAAATCAGACATACGTACGCACGCACGCACACACTGATACACACACACTGATACACACACACTGATACACACACAGACACACACACAAAAGAGAGAGAGAGAGAGAGGTTCAACGAAATCTTAAAGCATATAAAAAATTCAAATCGTTTTGAAATAAATTTGAGTAAATGAAAACAAAATAGTTGAGTGGAAAAAATAGGATTAAAATGAATTTCAAATCGTGACTGTAACCCAAAAGGTTGAGAAAACAGACTTGAGCGCTAAATGGTTTGAGGACCGCCGGCGGTACTATTTCCAAAGACATGTTCAAAAAGATGTGGCGGGGCTCAGCTAAAAACGTGGATGTTCAAATCTCGGCTGCTGACTCACGTACCAAACCAACACGATCAGCCCAAGACGAGTTGTTTTTTTGTTTGACTCTTCGTGACGCCAAACCTTCCAGCTGACCCGGCCTGCTGCTGCGCGCGCTTCCTGCAGACCCCCCAGGATGTCACAGGGGTCAACTAAAGCCCGAAAGTATCGTACGTTGCTCTTGCCATAGGTGAGGTTATCTTTCATCAATCTGGGCCCTAACTGTTCCCATCTCCACAGCACGCCCCCACTGCCAGGTAAGCAGCGATCGTTTGCTAAGGTACACACACACACACAACCACGCACAAACATACACACACACACACATACACAAATGTGATCTTTGCTTGAAAGTTGAATCCTCTGACCGAGAAAATCTTTTCAAGTCACATAGATTTTTACTTTAAACCTTCTCCTCCCCTCCCCAAC
>CAXITT010000177.1:39685-77359 GCA_964033795.1 Lymnaea stagnalis | reverse complement strand
CCCCCCCCCAACCCCCCCCCCCCCCCCCGTACAGGCAAATTGAAATAAGAATCACTTGTTAAAACCAGATGGTCTCCAAAGCAATACAGAGTTTTTATACACAGAATCATGCACATCATTAAACACAGAGCCATGCACATCATGATACACAGAGCCATGCACTTTTTTTTATAAACAGAGCCATGAACTTCATTAAACACAGAGCCATGCACATCATGATACACAGAGCCATGCACTTTTTTTATAAACAGAGCCATGAACTTCATTAAACACAGAGCCATGCACATCATGATACACAGAGCCATGCACTTTTTTTTATAAACAGAGCCATGAACTTCATTAAACACAGAGCCATGCACTTCATTATACACAGAACCAGACACTTCATTATACACAGAACCAGGCACTTCATTATACACAGAACCAGGCACTTCATTATACACAAAACCAGGCACTCCATTATACACAGAACCAGGCACTTCATTATACACAGAGCCAGGCACTCCATTATACACAGAACCAGGCACTTCATTATACACAGAACCAGGCACGTCATTAAACACAGAAACAGGAACTTCATTTAACACAGAACCAGGCACTTCATTTAACACAGAATCAGGCACTTCATTATACACAGAACCAGGCACTTCATTATACACATGTTAAAATAACGATGTTAAAAGTAAGGATGTTAAAATAAGGATGTTAAAATCAGGATGTTTAAAATAAAGATGTTAAAAGTAAGGATGTTAAAAGTGAGGATGTTCAATGTAAGGACGTTAAAAGTAAGGATGTTAAAAATAAAGATGTTAAAAGTAAGGATGTTAAAAGTAAGGATGTTAAAAGTAAGGATGTCAAAAGTAAGGATGTCAAAAGTAAGGATGTCAAAAGTAAGGATGTTAAAAATAAAATGTTAAAAGTAAGGATGTTAAAAGTGAGGATGTCAAAAGTAAGGATGTCAAAAGTAAAGATGTTAAAAATAAAGATGTTAAAAGTAAGGATGTTAAAAGTTAGGATGTCAAAAGTAAGGATGTTTAATGTAAGGATGTTAAAGGTATGGATGTTAAAAGAGTCACTGAGTCAAAATGGACCCAGGCACGCAGCACCGCAATTCGCACCCGGGTACCATTAGACTCAAGCAATTCGGATGTCATTTGTGGTAGTTTATTTTAGTTAAACTGAAGAATTAAGTTTACAGACATCTAGTCCATTCAATTATCTTTCATTTGATGCATCGTTTTGTCTTACAAACCCAACAAAAAAATTTTAAATCGTTTTTTAATCCCACTCTCTCACTTCTGGTATCCGGGTACGAATAGTTGCAGCCTTTTTTTAAAATGACCAAAACAAACTCGAATTCTGAGTACCGATAATCACCAACCGGTTTTCAGTTTCAAGCCCCCCCCCCCCCCCCCCCCCCCCCCCCCCCCCCCTGTATCCGGGTACCAATAGTTGCAGCCTTTTTTTAAAATGACCAAAACAAACTCGAATTCTGAGTACCGATAATCACCCACCGGTTTTCAGTTTCAAGCCCCCCCCCCTTCCGCCCCCCCCCCCCAAGCTGCTTGTTAAACATCCTTAGCTCAAAGACGTGATGATCATTTGAGATGAAGTCAGTATTTGATTAATTAATTAAGCTCTGGTACATTTAAGGCCATTATCAACTAACGAGTTGTACCATGGTACAGATGCAGGCTTAAATTACCCCTTAAATATTCCAGGCCTTTAAAATATATCTAAGTCATTAAATATCCCAGGTCCCTTGAATATCCCTTATCCATTAAGTATCCTAGGTCCCTTCAACATCCCTAATCCATTAAAATCACAGGTCTCTAAAAATATCCTTGGTCCCTTAAATATCCCAGGCCTAAATGACAACTTACATATCATAGGTACTATAAATATCCCAGGCCTAAATGACAACTTAAATATCTTAGGTACCTCAAATATCACGGGCCTAAATAAAATTTTAAAAAAACTTTCAATATCCAAGGCCCCAAAAATTTCCAAGACCAGTGCAGCCACAGGGGTAGCAAGTCCCAATGGTAAGCTCTGTGTAGATATGCAAGAGATGGATCAAAATACATTAGGACACTGCTAATCCTATCTATAACTGTGCCTGTGCCCACACCCTTAATCTGACCGCCAAATACGAATTTCAAATTAAATCTTTCATTTATTCATTTTCCCACGCCCTCTCACCTCCCACCTCTCGCCACCCACCCCAGTTAAAGAAATATTGGAGTTAAACTCCCCCCCCCCCCCCCTTCTAATTGAAAAAAGGGTTTGAACAAGGGCATTAATTTACACATCGTAACGCAACGCTTGAAATTGTTGCGCTGTTGTTTCCCTTCGTCAGATCGACTTTTAAATAGGAATAACGGCACCCGTCTATTTCTGGGTCAATTCGGGAATTCTCGAATCTATATTAAGAAACTTTCCACCAGAAATAGACAGTGTACGTGTCTCATTTTAGTGTCTCCATATGAGGTCTCATCTCCTTCTGGCTCGTGACATTATTAAAGTTGGACTGTGGGGGTGTTATTTGTGGGTTAGTGTGGAGGCGTGTAAGTGTGGACATTGGGACTGTTTAAAGGTGGGTTGTGTGGTGGGTGAGGTGAAAGGTGATGTGACAGTTGTTGATTTAACTGAGCATGGACTATGGATGAATGGTTTTGTACATATCAGTAGGATCTGTGACTGGACATAGGAATAGGATCTGTGACTGGACATAGGACTAGGATCTGTGACTGGACATAGGACTAGGATCTGTGACTGGACATAGGACTAGGATCTGTGACTGGACATAGGACTAGGATCTGTGACTGGACATAGGACTTGGATCTGTGACTGGACATAGGAATAGGATCTGTGACTGGAAATAGGAATAGGATCTGTGACTGGACATAGGAATAGGATCTGTGAGTGGACATAGGAATAGGATCTGTGACTGGACATGGGACTAGGATCGGTGACTGGACATAGGAATAGGATATGTGACTGGACATAGGAATAGGATCTATGACTGGACATGGGACTAGGATCGGTGACTGGACATAGGTATAGGATCTGTGACTGGACATAGGAATAGGATCTGTGAGTGGACATAGGACTAGGATCTGTGACTGGACATAGGAATAGGATCTGTGACTGGACATGGGACTAGGATCGGTGACTGGACATAGGAATAGGATCTGTGACTTGACATCGAAATAGGATCTGTGAGTGGACATAGAAATAGGATGTGTGACTGGACATAGAAATAGGTTCTGTGACTTGACATAGGAATATGATCTGTGACTGGACATAGGTATAGGATCTGTGACTGCTTGGACTTGACATAGAAATAGTATCTGTGACTTGACATAGGAATAGGATCTGTGACTTGACATAGGTATTAGATCTGTGACTGGACATAGGAAAAGGATCTGTGACTTGACATAGAAATAGGATCTGTGACTGGACATAGAAATAGCATCTGTGACTGGACATAGGTATAGGTTCTGTGACTCAACATTGAAATAGGATCTGTGACTGGACATAGGAATATGAATAGAATCTGTGTCTGGGCATATGAATAGTCTCAATGACTAGTAAAGATAAATCATCTCTGACTCCGAGTGGAATTGTGAATGATGTCTTTGAATAGTATCAATGGACATCGGAATGATGTCTTTGCGTATGAATGGACATATGAACTAATTAAGGAGATGTGGCGTAATAATTAGACAAGACAAACATTCACTGGCAGAAGTTGTATTTGTATTTGACAAATGTATACAAAACAAATCAATACTTTTTAGATTTGGGAAAAAAGGACACGAAAATGACATGTGCACTTGTTGTGTCTGGGCAAGCCTCGCCATCTCTTGTTACACTGTATTCATCATCGGGCACACACAATACCAACTTTCAATGTTTCGTAATAACGTTATGATATTTAATTTGTTTTCTACCGGAAGGGTATAATTGAGATGAGGGCGCTATGGGTTAGGGCGCCATTGGGATGAGGGCGCTATGGGATGAGGGCGCTCTGGGATGAAGGCGCCATTGGGGTGAGGGCGCCATCGGGATGATGGCGCCATTGGGATGAGGGCGCCATTGGGATGAGGGCACCATTGGGATGAGGGCGCTCTGGGATGAGGGCGCTCTGGGATGAGGGCGCTCTGGGATGAGGGCGCCATTGGGATGAGGGCGCCATTGGGATGAGGGTGCTATGGGATGAGGGCGCTGTGGGATGAGGGCGCTCTGGGATGAGGGCGCTCTGGGATGAGGGCGCTATTATCCATTGGTTGCGATACAAAATAAATACATTGAAAGGCCTTCCTTTCAAAGGAGTTAAACTACGTTGGAAAATGAAAAGAGGCGATAGGTACGGATCAAGGGAGGTAAATAATATAAGATTCGGAAAGAATCGGAGATGTGAGGCCGTATGAAAGTCGATAATCACCATCAAAAGAAGATCACCAAGGGGCAGACAATTTGAAGAAGGGCGAGTCAAAGAGACACCACATTAAGGGTGATGAAAATGGCGACCAGATTAGAGCTGATTGAAGACCAGAAAGGTTCTACTCAGGGAATGCTACGCTGGCATTGTGCTGAGTGTCCTATCTCGCCCAGAAGCTACGCCGTTTTAGGATGCCTCAGACAATGTCTTCTTGTCATACCGTCAAGCAGACAAAACTATGTTATTAATATTATATTTGTAGACGCCCAATATAAACAAAACACAATGGAATTTAATTCACGAAACCGGAAAAAAAGGGGGGGGGGGTGAGCAACACGCGGACCACTCACGTGTGTTCCGCCGGGGGGGGGAGAAGCCGCCCCAGGGGCGCTAAAATCATGTATGCGTATCGTATATAACTTATCTATGAAACACGGAGGCGAATTTTCAAGGCAGTGCCACGGGTGTGGCAATTCTTTCCAACAGACCTGGGCGACCTTCTTTCCAACAGCCCTGGGAAGAAATGTCCAGCCGTATATTTACATGAGACATTTGCAACTGTTCCTATGTTTGACTTTTGAAAGCATAATTTCTTTTTTTAAATTAAAAGCCAAATCAAATAGTGCGTTACGTGCAGTGGTGTAGTTGAGCAAGGGCACATGCGCACGTGCAATGTTCCGGTATCTTTTTCGTAACCATGGCGCCCCCACTGCCCCACGGAACTTTGTCATGTCATCATTTCTTGTGTGCTGGTTGTGTGCTGGTTGTGTGCTGGTTGTGTGCTGATTGTGTGCTGGTGGTGTGCATGCCGCCATGGGATCTTTCAACTTATATATTGCCATCAGATGTTTCAACTTATATATTGCAATCAGACGTTTCAACTTATATATTGCAATCAGATGTTTCAACTTATATATTGCAATCAGACGTTTCAACTTATATATTGCAATCAGACGTTTCAACTTATATATTGCCATCAGATATTTCAACTTATATATTGCCATCAGATGTTTCAACTTATATATTGCCATCAGACGTTTCAACTTATATATTGCCATAAGATGTTTCAACTTATATATTGCCATCAGATGTTTCAACTTATATATTGCCATCAGACGTTTCAACTTATATATTGCCATCAGACGTTTCAACTTATATATTGCCATCAGATGTTTCAACTTATATATTGCCATCAGATGTTTCAACTTATATATTGCCATCAGACGTTTCAACTTATATATTGCCATTAGATGTTTCAACTTATATATTGCCATCAGACGTTTCAACTTATATATTGCCATCAGATGTTTCAACTTATATATTGCACACAGATGTTTCAACTTATATATTGCCATCAGATGTTTCAACTTATATATTGCAATCAGATGTTTCAACTTATATATTGCAATCAGATGTTTCAACTTATATATTGCCATCAGATGTTTCAACTTATATATTGCAATCAGACGTTTCAACTTATATATTGCCATCAGATGTTTCAACTTATATATTGCCATCAGACGTTTCAACTTATATATTGCAATCCGACGTTTCAACTTATATATTGCCATCAGATGTTTCAACTTATATATTGCAATCAGACGTTTCAACTTATATACTGCCATTAGACGTTTCAACTTATATATTGCCATCAGATGTTTCAACTTATATATTGTAATCAGATGTTTCAACTTATATATTGCCATCAGATGTTTCAACTTATATATTGCCATCAGATGTTTCAACTTATATATTGCCATCAGATGTTCCAACTTATATATTGCCATCAGATGTTTCAACTTATATATTGCCATCGGATAATTCAACTTATATATTGCAATCAGACGTTTCAACTTATATATTGCCATCAGATGTTTCAACTTATATATTGCCCTCAGATGTTTCAACTTATATATTGCCATCAGATGTTTCAACTTATATATTGCCATCAGATGTTTCAACTTATATATTGCCATCAGATGTTTCAACTTATATGTTGCCATCAGATGTTTCAACTTATATATTGCCATCAGATGTTTCAACTTATATATTGCCATCGGATGTTTCAACTTATATCTTGTAATCAGACGTTTCAACTTATATATTGCTATCAGACGTTTCAACTTATATATTGCAATCAGACGTTTCAACTTATATATTGCCATCAGATATTTCAACTTATATATTGCCATCAGATATTTCAACCTATATTTTGCATTTAGGTGTTTTGAGCTCATTATATGTTGCCACTCATATTTTTCAATTTATATTTAGGACACACAATTATAATTATTATTATTATTTTTTTTTTTTAACGGCCTTGAATCTCGGCTGCTGTCCCACGGGTGTGCTGAGAACCGGCCCTCACGTTTTCCTGGGGACCCTTAAGTTGAACACCTGATCAACACAGCCCGACCCCCCAACCCGGATAATGTCCTGAAAGTCTACACCCCTGATTTGATGTTCTCCAAATAAAATTGACCGCCATTGGCAAAGCGACGCGTTTCTTTGGCGCCTGTTTCCTAAAAACACGGATGCGTCATTTCATTAAAAAAAAACCGGACCAACAATTAGATTTACACCGTCACGTTCTTGTAACACCCACACCGCCCTTCAACGCATTGATATGGTAAATTTTTTTTTTCATCAGGTTTAATAGGCCAACAATTTGGCAATTACAATGTACATAATTAATAGAGCGATGTCGTAACATCTGTATGTGGTTTGATATGAAGGGCAGGGTGGGTGGGGGGTGCACAGTGATCCCCAGATAGACGTTTAACAGATCGGGGTCAAATGCAATCCTATGCTTAAGAGATTGGGTTCCTATTCTGATGCTAAGTGCAACGTGAGGGGGGGGGGGTGTGGGAGTTCATATATTGCTCCCGGATTATTTGTAATTCATAGGAGGTCAAATGCCAATCCTCAGATGAACAAAGATAAAAAAAAAAATCCCCAGATCAACATAGATTTAAAAATCCCCAGATAAGCACATATTCAGAAATCCCCAGATAAAAATATATTTACTGATATATCAACACAGTTGTTTTAATCCTTAGATATCCCCAGATTGACTGAATCCCAGACATTCCACGCAGGCTACCTTTTCATGTTCAATAGTTTACTCTTGAACACACACCCCGCCCCGCCCCAATGCCACCCCCACCCCCAAAGCTGTTTATTCAAATAATTACCTAGACCTATAGCCACACGCTTTCTCTCCAATGAGAATGAGACAGCCAAATAAACCCGCTCACCCAATCATTTTAAAGTGATGTTCTAAAGCAAAATGTAACAAGCTCCAGCACAAGGTCACGCAAAGATTGAAACTTTCTTGGAGCTAAACAATGTGATGAACGCTTTACAAAATGCACACGTACAGAAATCTTCACACCATGCCACACACACACACAACCTTCTTCCTACGCATCTGCCCTCCATCTCCAACCTCAAATGGGATGGTAGAAAATAAAAGTTGCACCCGAGGCAAAGTATGAAAAAATGCTCCCCCCCCCCCCCCGTTTTCATCAATATATGATGAATACTAAAAACACATACACACACTCATATATTTTTGGTTCACTGTATTGATGATTTTGGCGCCCCTAATGGTGGAGATCGGGGGGGGGTGTCCCTATTCTGCCCACCTTCCACAAAACCCTGCCTCCATATCAGGTCAGACCTATAAATGCATCAACACCAGGTCAGACCTATAAAAGCATCAACACCAGGGCAGACCTATAAATGCATCAACACCAGGGCAGACCTATTAATGCATCAACAACAGGACAGACCTATAAATGCATCAACACCAGGTCAGACCTATAAATGCATCAACACCAGGGCAGACCTATTAATGCATCAACAACAGGTCAGACCTATAAATGCATCAACACACGGTCAGAACTATTAATGCATCAACACAAAATCAGACCTATTAATGCATCAACACAAGGTCAGACCTATAAATGCATCAACACCAGGTCAGACCTACAAATTCATCAACACAAGGTCAGACCTATTAATGCATCAACACAAGGTCTGACCTATAAATGCATCAACACCAGGTCAGACCTACAAATTCATCAACACCAGTGCAGACCTATAAATGCATCAACACCAACAGCTTCATCCCCAAACCAAAGGCAGATGTGCCCCACACAGAGAGATGCCCTCACCACAATCCACACAGAGTGATGCCCTCACCTCAATCACACTGAGAGATCCCCTCACCTCAATCCACACAGAGAGATCCCTTCACCTCAATCCACACTGAGATAGAGAGAGATGCACTCACCACAGTTATCATGAGAAGGTAAACATACATTTATACAGGTAGTGACCGCGGAATCTGATCAGACTTGGATTTAACAGATGTGTTGATGATTATGTGAGGCAAATGTGTGGATGATTATGTGAGACAGATGTGTGGATGATTATGTGAGACAGATGTATGGATGATTATGCGAGACAGATGTGAGGATGATTATGCGAAATAGATGTGAGGATGATTATGCGAGACAGATGTGTGGATGATTATGTGAGACAGATGTGTGGATGATTATGTGAGACAGATGTGTGGATGATTATGTGAGACAGATGTGTGGATGATTATGTGGGACAGATGTGTGGATGATTATGTGATACAGACGTGTGGATGATTATGCGAGACAGATGTGAGGATGATTATGCGAGACAGATGTGAGGATGATTATGCGAAACAGTTGTGGGGATGATTATGCGAGACAGATGTGTGTATGTTTCCATCAGACATACGTGTTAATGATTAAGGATTATATGGTCAGATGGTGATTTTGGTGCAGTTATGTTTGGATCAGAAGCTAACGGCTAGACTAAAAAGCTGTGCAGGAATAGACCTATTCTAGAAGAACATATTTACAGCAGGTAAGTGCTCCCTTGTTACATTAAAACAATCTTTATGTCAATGTCTAAAACATGACATCAACTGATAAAAATGACGCATCAAGAAACACGAGACCTCCAAAGCTGAAGATGGCACAAGTTATTTATAGCGCTACAGATCAACGATTTTGCCAGCTTTAAGACACGCATCTTTCTCGTCGCCTGTCCTCAAATCGCGGGAATAAACAAGTTGTTGTTAGTGAATGGAACAAAGAAGGCACTCTAAAGAATTGTATGGAGTGTGTTACCGCATTTATAGATGGGAAATAACTGAATTAATGAAGAGAGCGGTTGTGTTTATTGAAGTTTTGAATTAGATCACATGTCCGGCTGACGTCAGACCTGCGTCACTGAGCTCAGACCCTGGTTACTACGGCCGCGTAAATTGACAAACTTCACAAACGACCGAAAGTTCGAAAATAGAAGCAAATGGGTTTGTTATAACTCCGAATCCAATATATTTTTTTTAATCAATAAAGTTCATGAACGAAATGTCGCTTTTCAGATTATTTATTAGTTTATCTTTGCTGACATTGGGGAGGTTCACCATGCAAAGTATGTCAGTGATCAATTTTTGACATCAATGACCCAATTATGTGGACTTTAAAATATCTGCTCATCTCAAGGAAAAATCAGTTTTTCAGAAAAAAGAGATATCTGTCTTTTGAACAAAGAAACATCTGTCTTTTGAACAAAGAAACATCTGTCTTTTGAACAAATAAACATCTGCCTTTTGAACAAATAAACATCTGTCTTTTGAACAAAGAAACATTTGTCTTTTGAACAAATAAACATCTGTCTTTTGAACAAAGAAAAATCTGTCTTTTGAACAAATAAACATTTGTCTTTTTAACAAATAAACATCTGTCTTTTGAACAAAGAAACATCTGTCTTTTGAACAAAGAGACATTTGTCTTTGGAACAAAGAAACATTTGTCTTTTGAAGAAAGAAACATCTGTCTTTTGAACAAAGAAACATCTGTCTTTTGAACAAGGAAACATTTGTCTTTTGAACAAAGAAACATCTGTCTTTTGAACAAAGAAACATCTGTCTTTTTAACAAAGAAACATTTGTCTTTTGAAGAAAGAAACATCTGTCTTTTGAACAAAGAAACATCTGTCTTTTGAACAAAGAAACATCTGTCTTTTGAACAAAGAAACATTTGTCTTTTGAACAAAGAAACATTTGTCTTTTGAACAAAGAAACATCTGTCTTTTGAACAAAGAAACATCTGTCTTTCAAACAAAGAAACATTTGTCTTTTGAACAAAGAAACATCTGTCTTTTGAACAAAGAAACATCTGTCTTTCAGACAAAGAAACATTTGTCTTTTGAACAAAGAAACATCTGTCTTTTGAACAAAGAAACATTTGTCTTTGGAACAAAGAAACATTTGTCTTTTGAAGAAAGAAACATCTGTCTTTTGAACAAAGAAACATCTGTCTTTTGAACAAAGAAACATCTGTCTTTTTAACAAAGAAACATTTGTCTTTTAAAGAAAGAAACATCTGTCTTTTGAACAAAGAAACATCTGTCTTTTGAACAAAGAAACATCTGTCTTTTGAACAAATAAACATTTGTCTTTTGAACAAAGAAACATTTGTCTTTTGAACAAAGAAACATCTGTCTTTTGAACAAAGAAACATCTGTCTTTCAGACAAAGAAACATTTGTCTTTTGAACAAAGAAACATCTGTCTTTTGAACAAAGAAACATCTGTCTTTCAGACAAAGAAACATTTGTCTTTTGAACAAAGAAACATCTGTCTTTTGAACAAAGAAACATCTGTCTTTTGAACAAAGAAACATCTGTCTTTTGAAGAAATAAACATCTGTCTTTTGAACAAAGAAACATCTGTCTTTTGAAGAAATAAACATCTGTCTTTTGAACAAATAAACATCTGTCTTTTGAACAAAGAAACATCTGTCTTTCAGACAAAGAAATGATACAATAGCTATGTTTAGGCCTTATAGTTCTCACAGTTGGTGAAGATAATTGCCAAAGTTAGGGGTTAGGGAATGTTTGTGTGGAGAGGAACGAGGTGGAAAGAAGGGGGAAAAAAGATAATGATTAGGAAAGATAGATAGGGAGAGGAAGGGGTAGAGAGGGAGAGGAAGGGATAGAGAGTGAGAGAGGGGGAGAGAGGGTGAGAGAGGGGGAGAGAGAAAGGAAAAGTGAGGGGAGGGAGTGTGACGATAACTTGAGGAGAGAATCGAATTGAGAAAATATACGAGTGGTTTAGAGAGAGACACAGAGAGAGAGACACAGAGAGAGGGACACACACAGAGAGAGGACATTGAGAGAAATCTACTTGCAGGGGTTTCAACCTGTCGGTCTAGACCACTTGGGAGGGGGGGGTCGAACGACCATTAAACAGGGTTCGCTTAAGACCATCAGAAAACACTTATTTATGAAATAGCAACGAACATAATTTTATGGTTTGGGGTCACCACAGCATGAGGAACTGTAAGGGTCGCGGGATTAGGAAGGCTGAGAACCACTGTACTAGATGAATGAGAAACAAGAGTGAATAAAGACTGGAAAGGTTATCAAGAAAATTAATAAATAGGTTTTGCCATGCAAATAATTGTTTTTTTTTTAAATGATTGTTGTTTTTTGTGGGTTTAAAAAAAAAACACACGTTTTTTTCAGAAATCAGTTAGGATGAAGTTTCGCGAACATGTGTCAGAAGACTGAGTCATGTAGTTTGATGAAAATGTCTCAAATTGAGTAAATTCTGCGATTGGTTGTTTGTAATGGTAGGAAAATGGAACTCAAGGGATTTTGGAGACTGTGCAACATAACGAATGAGTCGTTAGCACTGTCTTGAAACACACAACATGGCGGAGGTCTCGTGTGTGTTGTAAATCGGTCACGTGGTGCGATCTCAGTGTGTGTGGCTGGAATAAAAATGAACAACACGACAAACTGCAAGGGGCGTAACTATAATTCGGGGTAACGGTGCACACCCTGGACGGTCCACTAATTTTGGAAACATACCTTCAGTTAACATCTTTTAGGATATATCAATTCCTTCAGTTAACATCTTTGGGGATTTATCAACACCTTCAGTCAACTTCTTGAGATATTTTCAATACCTTTAGTCAACATCTTTTGGAATACATCGATACCTTTAGCCAACGTATATTGAGATACATCAATACCTTTAGCCAACGTATATTGAGATACATCAATACCTTTAGCCAACGTATATTGAGATACATCCATACCTTTAGCCAACGTATATTGAGATACATCCATACCTTTAGCCAACGTATATTGAGATACATCAATACTTTTAACCAACATCTATTGGTATATATCAATACCTTTAGCCAACGTATATTGAGATACATCAATACCTTTAGCCAACGTATATTGAGATACATCCATACCTTTAGCCAACGTATATTGAGATACATCAATACCTTTAGCCAACGTATATTGAGATACATCAATACCTTTAGCCAACGTATATTGAGATACATCAATACCTTTAGCCAACGTATATTGAGATACATCAATACTTTTAACAAACATCTATTGGTATTCATCAATATCTGCTGTGGCTCTGTGTTTTTCAATCGTTGGTTTATCGTTAGATTTTTATACACAGTTCGTTCTGTAATAATGCCTAATGGCCACCTTTAAATGCGGGAATACAATAGGATACTGGTCAACAAAATGTCCAAGTAGGCTGCGATCACAAGTGAACGCTACGCTTAGCCATTTCCTGTCAGTGCTGTGCCAAGACCCCTCGCTGACTGGTGCTGGAAGTTAGAACGACACGTTAGAGACACGCTTACCGTACGTCCGTCCCGGCAGGTTTGAATTTTTGTTTCACTCTCATTTTGGGAGCTATAATTAATTTTGTCCTGTCTACCTTAGATCGACTCTACCGTAAATTATTTACATTAAATTTGTAATTTGTCACCAACCGGGGTTGTGATGTTACAATTCTATCTGGGATGGCGCTCAAGTTTAAGGCTGGTATTGTGAAACGTGTGTGTCAAAAGGTACATTTGAGGCTCTTTGAATGCGAGGCATGCAACAAACATAGCACACCAAACATGTCACACCAAACAGGTCAAACCAAACATGTCACACCAAACAGGTCACACCAAACATGTCACACCAAACATGTCACACCAAACATAGCACACCAAACATGTCACACCAAACATGTCACACCAAACATGTCACACCAAACAGGTCAAACCAAACATGTCACACCAAACAGGTCACACCAAACATGTCACACCAAACATGTCACACCAAAAATGTCACACCAAACATAGCACACCAAACATGTCACACCAAACATGTCACACCAAACATTTCACACCAAACATAGCACACCAAACATGTCACACCAAACATGTCACACCAAACAGGTCACACCAAACATGTCACCCCAAACATGTCACACCAAACATGTCACACCAAACATGTCACACCAAACATGTCGCACCAAACATGTCACACCAAACATGTCACACCAAACATGTCACACCAAACATGTCACACCAAACATGTCACACCAAACATGTCACACCAAACATGTCGCACCAAACATGTCACACCAAACATATCGCACCAAACATGTCACACCAAACATGTTACACCAAACATATGTCACACCAAACATGTCACACCAAACATGTCACACCAAACATGTCACACCAAACATGTCACACCAAACATGTCACACCAAACATGTCACACCCAACATGTCACACCAAACATGTCACACCAAACATGTCGCACCAAACATGTCACACCAAACATATCGCACCAAACATGTCACACCAAACATGTTACACCAAACATGTCACAATTAAACCTGTCACACCAAACATGTCACACCAAACATGTCACAACAAACAGGTCACACCAAACATGTCACACCAAAAATTTCACACCAAACATGTCACACCAAACATGTCACACCAAACATGTCACACCAAACATGTCACACCAAACATAGCACACCAAACATGTCACACCAAACATGTCACACCAAACATGTCACACCAAAAATGTCACACCAAACATGTCACACCAAAAATGTCACACCAAACAGGTCACACCAAACATGTCACACCAAACATGTTACACCAAACATAGCACACCAAACATGTCACACCAAACATGTCACACCAAACATGTCAAACCAAAAATGTCACACCAAACATGTTACACCAAACATGTCACAGCAAACAGGTCACACCAAACATGTCACACCAAACATGTCACACCAAACATGTCACACCAAACATGTCACACCAAACATGTCACACCAAACAGGTCACACCAAACATGTCACACCAAAAATGTCACACCAAACATAGCACACCAAACATGTCACACCAAACTTGTCACACCAAACATGTCACACCAAACTTGTCAATGGCAGAATGCTAGAAGTCGGTGACGTCTGACTTGATAAATAGACAAGAAAAAGATCTAGACTAAAGATGACATCGTAATAACCCAGGAGTGATGACAGAGCTGAAGAGATATTTAGCTGAATAACTGTTCAACAGAGCAGACTGACGTTTAGAGATAAATTACAACTTAGGACAGGCGTCCGAGACAACAATTCTAATTTGGAATCTAGGCTGAACGACCAGTTCTCAAATGTGGCGTCACACAGTCGTTGTGACTTTGTGGCGACGGTGTAGACTTGGCAGCCCGAAAGTACACACCCGGTTCCCCACAGCCAATCAAATCTCTCCACGCACCTGGACAACCCAATGGGAGCATCATTGCATTAATGAAGCGCCCACGGGACTCCATCTCCAGGTTTTGATTCAGAGTTTCCTTCTCTTAGATAAGTTGTCGTTCAAGGTTAACGGGTGACTATTTTGCTTGACTAATTCTTTGGTGTGGATTGAGCTCTACGCCAAACGCCAAGGATTGACTCGGCCACCCAGCATCCATAATGTAATGGGGTTCTTACGACATTTTTCGGAGACTGAATCCGGAGTCAGAAATTAGGCCTATATCATTTCAATCAAAACGACTAATAAACGACTACTTTAATGAAATAACGGAATGCTCTTTTCAGTAAATAGGCCAAGCTGACACTTAGAGGAGCATTTACCTGTTAACAAAAATCTGTTTATGATAGGTGGTAGTGAAGTATTTAGGAAGGGCAGTGCAGTATTTAGCAAGGTGGGTTAGGTGTGTTGGGACTGAATTGATGGCTGAAGCTACACGGTCGCGTGTGTAAGGGGTTACTGTACAGGTGATTGGGCTGTGAACTCACGAACATAGGAAACTAAGCGAAATTTCTACTTCTGAACGAAATACCTGAACTTTTTTACGAATTACCTGAACTTTTATACGAATTATCAGAACTTTTGTACGAATTACGTGAACTTTTGTACTGTGTACTAATTTCAAATGTATTCAATGGTCTAAAATAGCCTAAATGATATTGGTAAGGGGACAGTTTACCATACGTCTTAGTGTGTAGAAAACCATGCGTGTTGAAGTGAGATGTGTTGAAATGAGGCGTGTTGAAGTGAGGCGTGTTGAAGTGAGGTGTGTTGAAGTGAGGTGTGTTGAAGTGAGGTGTGTTGAAGTGAGGTGTGTTGAAGTGAGGTGTGTTGAAGTGAGGTGTGTTGAAGTGAGGTGTGTTGAAGTGAGGTGTGTTGAAGTGAGGTGTGTTGTAGTGAGGTGTGTTGAAGTGAGGCGTGTTGAAGTGAGGTGTGTTGAAGTGAGCTGTGTTAAAGTGAGCCGTGTTGAAGTGAGGTGTGTTGAAGTGAGGTGTGTTAAAGTGAGGTGTGTTGAAGTGAGGTGTGTTAAAGTGAGGCGTGTTGAAGTGAGACGTGTTGAAGTGAGGTGTGTTGAAGTGAGGTGTGTTGAAGTGAGGTGTGTTGAAGTGAGGTGTGTTGAAGTGAGGTGTGTTGTAGTGAGGTGTGTTGACGTGAGCTGTGTTAAAGTGAGCCGTGTTGAAGTGAGGTGTGTTGAAGTGAGGTGTGTTAAAGTGAGGTGTGTTGAAGTGAGGTGTGTTAAAGTGAGGTGTGTTGAAGTGAGGTGTGTTAAAGTGAGGCGTGTTGAAGTGAGACGTGTTGAAGTGAGGTGTGTTGAAGTGAGGTGTGTTGAAGTGAGGTGTGTTGAAGTGAGGTGTGTTGAAGTGAGGTGTGTTGTAGTGAGGTGTGTTGACGTGAGCTGTGTTGAAGTGAGGTGTGTTGAAGTGAGGTGTGTTTTATCAAGTTAATAATAACAAAAGTCTGTAAACATTTGAAACTAGTCATTTTTTAATGTTGCAGTTCCCATACATTATGGCCATACTTATGTGGAAAAAAATCAAATGCGAAATATTTCTCTTGTTCGATGAAATGATCACAATAAAGAAGTTTGAACTGTTACATTTATATCATATTTCTTACGGCCATTTTGTATCCCATTCTCTATCTCATTTCTTACTCTCTCGTCCCATTCTTCAACTCCTAACTTCTCTTAAACCAGTACAATGGGACTCCGCTACATCGCTTACAGTTTTATAACATATGCCGATTCCACCCGGCTTTGGCATGTCTATCGGCATGTTGTACATTCATTTGCAAATGATTTTTCGCTTACGTACGTGAAAAATAGTATCAAAAATATATTATCGTTCAACGCTGTCACAAATCCACTCACTCGCACATCCATTTGAAACATCTTGCACTTCACTTACCACAAGACAAGATCACCTACATTATTACTTTAAAAAAATATACAAACGCTATTTGCAGGGAATATTGTAAGATCCTCGCATTAGCGCGATCCGATTTTGTATGACCCCACTCGTCACATTATATCAGGGTTCCACTATAACACATTGACCCCACTCGTCACATTATATCAGGGTTCCACTATAACACATTGACCCCACTCGTCACATTATATCAGGGTTCCACTATAACACACTGACCCCACTCGTCACATTATATCAGGGTTCCACTATAACACATTGACCCCACTCGTCACATTATATCAGGGTTCCACTATAATACATTGACCCCACTCGTCACATTATTTTAAGACTCCATTGTAACACTTGGACCCCACTCGTCATCAGAGACCGACCGAAAGTAATTTTCTGATTTCGGCCGAAGCCGAAACCAAAAGCTTAAAGAGACTTTCGGCCGAAACCGAAAGATGTTAATATTTCAAAACTCGTTTTCGCACAGGTTTTGCGCACTGCGAAAAATGACTTTGTTGACATATTTTATTTGTCTTAAGTGACTCTCATACTATCCCTCCCCCACCACCTTTTTATTATTTTTTTTCGTTTCTCTTTTTTTGTTGTTGTTGTTGTTGCAGTGCCACTAAGTGACTCACTGTGACCATCGGTCAGCTCTACACGTCTTAACTACTTTTTTGGTGTTTTTTTTTAAGCCAAACGAATTTATTGGGACCTAAACATTTCTGTTTATCATCCACATTGGACCGGAATTAACTTTCAAATATTTAAGTCAACATTGCCCCTTGAATGTTAGCCATTTTAGCTTGTTATTACACAACCACCATCCCCCCCCACAAAAAAAAAAAAAAAAAAAAAAAAAAACAACACACACACATCACCGGACGGAACACATACACTTTCCAATTTTGTTGTATCTTCACCGTGAACGGCTCTCGATAGCATTAACAATCCATATGAGAGAATCGATATTCTATAGACTTAATGTTACAGTCAAAGTATGTAATCTTAATGTTACAGTCAAAGTATGTAATCTTAATGTTACAGTCAAAGTGTGTCATCCAGCCATTCTATAGAATGCCTAGGCCAAGTGTTTAATGGCTCATGGATAACACATAGACCCCACTCGTAACAGTATATCGAGGTTTCAAACCCATGGACCCCACTCATCACGTTATTTTGGGGTTCCAAACCCATGTACCCCACTCATCACGTTATTTTGGGGTTCCAAACCCATGGACCCCACTCATCACGTTATTTTGGGGTTCTATTGCAACATACATACAGATATAAACTACTCGGTGAACCAACTCTTCCCCCCCCCCCAACCTAGATCTTAAAAGATATAATCATTAAATATATTTCATTTTTTTTTATTTATTGGTTTTCTAAACAACAATATAAATTTTAAAAAAAGGATTTCAAGAAGGCTAAATGTGTTAATAGTTCCCTTATAGCCAGAGCATTTGAGTGTTCCGAACACAATATTGATTTAACATGGTTGCACTTTCACATCAAGACCAGAACTTCCACAAAAAAAAAGACTTTAGAATTTATCCAGACCAAATGTCCAAGAAGGATTTTTTTTTTAAATATGACAATGTCCCCTGCCCTTTTAGGCTTGGTGCCCCCTGTCACTTTTAGGTTTGGTACCCCCTGCCACTTTTTGGTTTGGTGCCCCCTGCCACTTTTAAGTTTGGTGCCCCCTGCCACTTTTAAAATTTGTGCCTCCAGCATTCGAAGTTGAATTTTTTTCACAACTTTGGGCCCCTTAAATATAAGAGGTTCCCTGCAGCCTAAGCGATTGGATGACCCACGGGACGGTTCTGCATAGAAGTCACCAAACTCACATTAAGGGACAGCAGTTAGGTGGTCATTACTTAGATGGACAAGACTCAGGTGGTCAATAATAAGATGGACAGGACTTAAGTGGTCAATAATGAGATGGACAGGACTTAAGTGGTCAATAATGAGATGGACAAGACTCAGGTGGTCAATAATAAGATGGACAGGACTTAAGTGGTCAATAATGAGATGGACAAGACTCAGGTGGTCAATAATGAGATGGACAAGGCTCAGGTGGTCATTGCTGAGATGGACAAGGCTTACGTAGTCATTACTGAGATGGACAAGACTCAGGTGGTCAATAATGAGATGGACAGGACTTAAGTGGTCAATAATGAGATGGACAAGACTCAGGTGGTCAATAATAAGATGGACAAGACTCAGGTGGTCATTACTGAGATGGACAAGACTCAGATGGTCGATAATGAGATGGACAGGACTTAAGTGGTCAATAATGAGATGGACCTGAGTCAGGTGGTCAATAATAAGATGGACAAGACTCAGGTGGTCATTGATGAGATGGACAAGGCTTACGTAGTCATTACTGAGATGGACAAGACTCAGGTGGTCAATAATGAGATGGACAAGACTCAAGGTGGTCATTACTGAGATGGACAAGACTTAGGTGGTCAATAATGAGATTGACAAAACGCAGATGGTCAATAATGAGATGGACAAGACTTAGGTCGTCATTACTGAGATGGACAAGACTTAGGTGGATAGCAATCAGAAAAGAAACTTCTAAAGATATCAGAAACCCAGTGCAGAGTAGGGTCATTGAAAAATCTTCAGAACAGATAAAGATCTGCAGAACGGAAAAGGATTTTCAGAACAGAGGAGGATCTGTAATAAAGACAACGATCAGTAAAATAGAGAAGAATTTGTAGCTTTTAAAATTGATGTTGAGAATAACTCTCACAGAGCAGAAAAAAACAGAGAATGAATCCCTGTCCTATGCTAGTCAGAGATCGTCCCCCTTTCCTGTCTCCCAAGTGGTCGCAAGAGATCGTCACCCTTTCCTGTCCCCAAGTGGTAGCCAGAGATCGTCCGCCTTTCCCATCCCCCAAGTGGTAGCCAGAGATCGTCCCCCTTTCCTGTCCCCCAAGTGGTAGCCAGAGATCGTCCCTCTTTCCTGTCCCCCAAGTGGTAGCCAGAGATCGTCCCCCTTTCCTGTCCCCCAAGTGGTCGCAAGAGATCGTCACCCTTTCCTGTCCCCAAAGTGGTAGCCAGAGATCGTCCGCCTTTCCCGTCCCCAAAGTGGTAGCTGTCCCACAAGTGGGAGCCAGAGATCGTCCGCCTTTCCTGTCCCCCAAGTGGTAGCCAGAGATCGTCCGTCTTTCCTGTCCCCCAAGTGGTAGCCAGAGATCGTCCGCCTTTCCCGTCCCCCAAGTGGTAGCCAGAGATCGTCCGCCTTTCCCGTCCCCCAAGTGGTAGCCAGAGATCGTCCCCCTTTCCTGTCCCCCAAGTGGTAGCCAGAGATAGTCCCCTTTCCTGTCCCCCGCCCCCCCCCTCCCCAAGTGCTAGCCAGAGATTTTTTCCTAAATGAATGACATATGTGTATTGCAACGTCTCCAAACTGTATTCGCAGTCAACGTTTTAGCCCTTATTTGATGTTTACAAACGATGGTCGTTCTTTGGAGTAGTTGCACTATTTCATCGATCGATCTGATGAGTTATGTAATCGATCGATTATTAGACTCTGATAGAATAAACATACTTGTCCAAAAAAAAAAAAACATCTTGCAAAACACTGAGCTTACAATTTTGGAAAACTACTCGGGACACAACAGTTATGTAATCGATCGATTATTAGACTCTGATAGAATAAACATACTTGTCCAAAAAAAAAAAAAACATCTTGCAAAACACTGAGCTTACAATTTTGGAACACTTCTCGGGACACAACACTTACGTGTGACGGTAACGGCTTAAAGAAGCTGGACAGTCTTAAACACAGTAACTTTGGTGTTATGCAGACGATGTGTCTACGTCGTCTTTCCCCGTGAATGAACTCTAGCTGACCCCAAGTTCGGTACCGCATTTAGGGTGTGGCTAACGAAATTATAGTCTCTCTTGGCCTTGTTTACATCTAAATAAAATCTATGGTCTGTATTGTTTAGAATTCTGTAGAATAATCTAGTTAAATCAGGAAAGGAAAACACGCTATGAGCCCGTTCGAGATATGTCTTAGAAACAGGCTATACGCATATTGAGCAACATGAAGAGAGGGGGAGATCTTTGGATTGCTATACGAGACAGAGATTTGTTTGCTAACCGTGGCCGTGTGTGTGTACATTTGCTTTTCATCATTGTACCTTTTACAACATTATATCTTCTTCAACATTGTACCGGTACAAGCCGATCATTACTCTGTAAGTCAATAGCTTTAATTTTATTTCTTTTTGATTTTGTAATTCATTGTTAACGTAGTAAAATTTATTACATGTAATTGTCACTAGCCCTAGTTTGAGTATCGTTTTCTTTATTGTTGTATTGAACATGTGGTATCGTCTTCTGTTGTGTACTGTTATAGAACGAGCCATATACTTAAATAAGAGATTAATGTCTCCATACTGATAACAGTGCGTAACATTAGCAAAAGGCAAGACGAGCGATCTTTGGTACCTCAGCACATTATTATATTTCGCGTCAAATTTCAAGTAACACACACGGTCACTCGCAACCAGATTGAACAGTCTCAAAGTGTTCAATAAATGATCAACGTTCTCCATGTAAACTGAACAGCAATAAGTCATGACTTATACAGAAGGGGGTGTTCAATGAAGGCAAAAACAACAACAACAACGCTCTATTGCTTTGATTTAAAACATAGACTGGTAAAGGTAGTGGCGCAGGGTTCATTCCAGTACAAGAAATGTAGCGTTTTACATTACAATTGTAGGCTATGTTTTACACAAAAGTGCAAGCTCTACCCTCATTGATCTGTGCGGTGCGGTGTGTGTGTGGGGGGGGGCGAGAGGGTGGTGGACGGGATTGTAAGAAAGTAAGCACTTCTGTCCAGCCCCGGACCCCACCTATGCTGAGACATCATGTGATCAGACGACCTTGACACGATGACACTCGACCGGCAACCAACCCGGTTATCATCTATTCTACAATTAATTTTTTTTTTTTTTAACCCAAGGTTTAAGCTGGACTCTTCGTGAATAATTAAACCCTGTTACAGATGGCCACCGGCTTAGTCACTGACTTCGCTAAAAACAAACTCGTAAACACTGACAGCCATTAATTTTTTTTAATCTTACCGCGAATTTAACACTAAGCCGGACGCACTGATTTCAAGTCGTCTGCTCAATCGAAAGTTCCAAACGAATTCCTTTTGAATTTGAAGTCATGTGTCCAGTAGCGAATGGTAAACTCAAGCAGCAAACGCGGCACTACGAAAGTCGTTTTCACCTGTGGTAGTATTTGAAAATTTTGCAACACGAATGCTGGTCAGTGGGAAATTGGAGGGGGGGAAAAGCAGCGAGCAGAAGTCGGTGTTTCAAATCACGGCTCATCAGCCCGCCAAGACATTCCGGTAGTGTCACTGACGTGGGTGGATCCATGCCAATCATAGCAGACGACTTTGAGCCAGGCACAGAATGCGCTATTTTCAAAAGTAATTTCAACAACTAATTATGAATATCTATAAATATAACCATACAATTGTCAATGGCGTGTTCCATTTCAAAATCATACATAAAAAAAAATATAAAAAATTAATAAATACGACTGTTATGTATATTACAGACTTAAGTAGTTTGTCTGTGGGATCAAAGGAAGGTTAAAGGTCAAGGTATAATCTAGAGATACTTAATTTGTTGTAAGCACAAATTTTATGATGATTTAGTTTAACAATGGCAGGTTCTGGGTATCCAAGAGGTTCCCAATCATATCTGAGTCACAACCCAAATTTATAGAAGGAACGAGACCCCCGACCCCATTTGACAGACGCCAAGTGGTCTACGACCCTGATAGGCTTATATTTTTTAGAAAGGACTTTTCAAAAGTGTAGATAATTTTCCTAGGAAAAGCTATTTAAAAAATAATATATATATATATAAATAATAGATTTTTCAACATAAAAGAATGCATTATAATTTTAACCTAACCTACGACATAGCTAACGAGATGATTGATATACTGACGTTAGTTAACACACCACAAGCTATCGTAAGTTAACACACCACAAGTTGGCTTTAGTTAACACTCAACTTTTATCATCTCAAAAGTTCACATGTATCGTTGTGTGCAAACAAATGCTAGTATTTTTTTTTTAAAACTTAATTCCAACCTTCAGATACTGATTTTAAAAAAAGGAAGATCGTTAATTGTTACAGCCGAGTCCCGGGTGTAGTCTTTGACGACCCAATGTCGGTTCAACGCGGAGAATTATCTCCCCCCTACCAAACCCCCGCCCCCCCCCCTCGCTCTTTTTTTTTTACTGTCAACCTCAATGAACTTTTCCTTGTTCGGCGAGTCAATACCGACAACTGTTTCCATAGAACTTACTAGAAGTTTCCATATGGATTTATCAAAGAATCGCTTGACCTCCTCGATAGAGTTTCGAATCTGGAAATGTTAAAGCCCTAGACCAGTGATCGGAAAACTCATTAGTCAAAGGAGCCCCAAAAAATCAGCATCAGGACGATTACAAATTTTTTTACAGCCAAATTTCTTTTCAAGAAGCTGTCAAGAGCTATGCTTTTCGGCGTCAAACCCGATGTGTTGTCGACTGACCGAGCCGCATTCTGGTTGCTAAAGCACCGCATGTGGCGTGCAAGACGCGATTTTCCGAACACTGCCCTGAACTAAAAAGAAGAGGGTTGAATATAACCGGGGGAGATACAAGACCTACAAGACCTACGAGACCTACAAGATCTATAAGACCCACGAGACCTAAAAGACCTAAAAGACCTACGAGACCTACTAGACCTAAAAGACCTACAGGACCTAAATGATCTACGAGACCTACGAGACCTACAAGCCTTACACTATTCTCACTGTGCGTGATTGGATTAATATATTTACAATTCTAGTATTTGACATAGCCACGTGCTGTAAGTTAATTTAATTTTTATTTCTCTACATCTGATCTTGTACTTTATATCACAGTTTATAGTAAAAGTAAATTGTTACTTGTCATTAGCACTACTTGGGTTATGGGTCCTGTTTTTGTGTGTGTGTGTGAACGATTTGCCTGTTGAATGCTGACTTATTTAGTTATAACCTAATATGACTGAAGTACGCGAGACAACACTTACTTGTTTAGGGTAAAGCTGGACATGTCTTAAAGTCTTCAACGGTTTCAGGTAAAACTGGACATGTCTTAAAGTCTTCAACGGTTTCAGGTAAAACTGGACATGTCTTAAAGTCTTCAACGGTTTCAGGTAAAACTGGACATGTCTTAAAGTCTTCAACGGTTTCAGGTAAAACTGGACATGTCTTAAAGTCTTCAACGGTTTCAGGTAAAACTGGACATGTCTTAAAGTCTTCAACGGTTTCAGGTAAAACTGGACATGTCTTAAAGTCTTCAACGGTTTCAGGTAAAACTGGACATGTCTTAAAGTCTTCAACGGTTTCAGGTAAAACTGGACATGTCTTAAAGTCTGGGTGGTTTACTATGCAAGCTGTGGCGAATCCAGGAAAATTTCAAGGATCGGCGCGTCACTGACAAAGAAGGCGCGTCACTGACAAAGAAGGCGCGTCACTGACAAAGGGGGGCGCATCATGTACAAAGGGGGCGTGTTCAATTTAATATGCACACTCTATAGGGCAGTCAAGAGGGTCGTCACCAGGGCAGTCAAGAGGGTGGTCACCAGGGCAGTCAAGAGGGTGGTCACCAGGGCAGTCAAGAGGGTGGTCACCAGGGCAGTCAAGAGGGTGGTGACCTGGGCAGTCAAGAAGATGGTCACCAGGGCAGTCAACAGGGTGGTCACCAAAGTGGTCAAGAGGGTGATCACCAGGGCAATCACCAGGGCAGTCAAGAGGGTGGTCACCAGGGTAGTCACCAGGGCAGTCAAGAGGGTGGTCACCAGGGCAGTCACCAGGGCAGTTACCAGGGCAGTCACGAGGGAGGTCACCAAGGTAGTCACCAGGGCAGTCAAGAGGGCAGTCACCAGGGCAGTCACAAGGGCAGTCAAGAGGGTAGTCACCAGGGCAGTCACCAGGGCAGTCAAGAGCGTGGTCACCAGGGCAGTCACCAGGGCAGTCACCAGGGCAGTCACCAGGGCAGTCACCAGCGCAGTCAAGAGGGTGGTCACCAGGGCAGTCCCCAGGGCAGTCAAGAGGGTGGTCACCAGGGCAGTCACCAGGGCAGTCACCAGGGCAGTCACCAGGGCTGTCAAGAGAGTGGTACCAGGGCAGTCACCAGGGCAGACAAGAGAGTGGTCACCAGGGCAGTCATCAGGGCAGTCATCAGGGCAGTCACCAGGGCAGTCAAGAGGGTGGTCACCAGAGCAGTCACCAGGGCAGTCACCAGGGCAGTCACCAGGGCTGTCAAGAGAGTGGTACCAGGGCAGTCACCAGGGCAGACAAGAGAGTGGTCACCAGGGCAGTCATCGGGGCAGTCACCAGGGCGGTTAAGAGGGTGGTCACCAGAGTAGTCATCACGGCAGTCACCAGGGTAGTCACCAGAGCAGTCACCAGGGCAGTCATCAGGGCAGTCACCAGGGCAGTCACCAGAGCAGTTACCAGGAAGTCATTAAAGTTTTAATTAAAAAAGTAAATTGAATGCATTCAGTCTACTGCAGACATTAAGTCCCGTTGCATAGATATGAGGATGTTGAATAGATTTAAGGATGCTGCATAGATTCAAGGATAGAGTACACATTTAAGGATTTTGTTTTCATTTAAGGAGGGTTTACATATGTAAGGATGGTGTGTAAGTGTAAAGATGGTATGTTTGTTCGTCCATCGAAATCGATCAAGACCTTTTTAAATATGGGATTTCTGCTGGGTCTGCGTTTGTATGTGGGTTGGCAGATGCCTGATGAGACCGATTCTGGCACAAAATGCTCTACTTCTAGTGCAGCGGGTGCAGGGAATGGATGGGACATCTCTAGGTGCAGAGAAAACCCTGGCTTGTCATTTGTACTCTCCAACAGCTGGCCTATTGGCTTTATTCTGGACGGCTTGTCATTTGTACTCTCCAACAGCTGGCCTATTGGCTTTATTCTGGACGGCTTGTCATTTGTACTCTCCAACAGCTGGCCTATTCACTTTATTCTGGACGGCTTGTCATTTGTACTGTCCAACGGCTGGCCTATTCGCTTTCTTCTGGACGTGCTTGTCATTTGTACTCTCCAACAGCTGGCCTATTGGCTTTATTCTGGACGGCTTGTCATTTGTACTCTCCAACAGCTGGCCTATTCGCTTTATTCTGGACGGCTTGTCATTTGTACTCTCCAACAGCTGGCCTATTCGCTTTATTCTGGACGGCTTGTCATTTGTACTCTCCAACAGCTGGCCTATTGGCTTTATTCTGGACGGCTTGTCATTTGTACTCTCCAACAGCTGGCCTATTGGCTTTATTCTGGACGGCGCCTTTGTGTCGGGGGAATGCCATTCTTCGCCGATTCTTCCTACGTGTCTGGGTTAATATTGAATGCTTCCAGTGATGCTTTTAGGTTGCCCTTAAAACGTGTCCTCTGACCACCAGCAAACCGCCTTCCATGCTTGACCTCACCACACATGGTACATAGTGTTAAGGATTGGATCTATAATTAAGGATATTGTCTATATTTAATGATCGTAGATAGATGTCGTGCTCCGTACCAATTGTAAGGAACGACGAAAAACTCAAAACTAGGATTTTCAAGACTGAAAACAAATATGTACGATAAATGAAAAAAAAACAACTAATTTCCATTTTTGTGGATCAATCAAAGTTTGTTATCTTAATGTAGATGTAAGTTTGATGTTGGACCATTTCAAAACGATATTCACGGGTCACCCTTTTCATTTTGTTAATTTTTGAAACGCTGATTTCTTTCATAATGTATCGGCTTTCGTATTTCAAGTTCACCTGCCATTTGCGGCCCGCAAGGCGATATTTTGCGGCCCGCTACATGACAGCAAAGATTAGTGTTAATGAGGACCGCGCGTTTTCCCCATTCTCATATCTATAATGTGGGGCCCCCCCCCCCCCCCACGACGGTTTTAGTCGAATCTCACCGACTAGTCTAATTCTGATTTGTATCATGTTTGTATAGGTTTGGACGTTGATTATCATGGTAAAAACCCGTTTTCAAATCGGACTAAACGTTTTTGTTTTTATAGCATTTACGAGACAAACATGGCGGCCAAAGCTCGATTTTGAGAAAAGTTTCAAAAGTCAATTGGTCGGTAATGCACAACCATAATTGTGTACATCGTAGCAATCTGACACAGTATCAAGGAATCCCTATTAAAATTGCCGCTAGTGTTTACGAGTAAGGGAAATTCCGAGCCTGTCAGCGTGGTCACTCTCAAAATAGGGTTAGGCCTTTTCTTCGATAAAAAAAAATTAAAATTCATTATACCTACAATAGCATCATCCTTCGCATCAATACTTCATACACATTGCCGCCTGCTCTTGCCTAATGTTTGAACACGTTTTAGCCTTCAATGCCTTCATGGAGAAGGCTGAGGTAGCTGTTCCTGTACTAAGTGATCCCAAATGGCTCATGGCTTGTTGACATTACACAGGAGCTGAATGTACTCTACAAGAAGCTACAAGACCAGGGGTAGCTTTTCAGTGTTGCCTACGACGATGTCAGGGCATTCTGCACAAAACTTGTGTTATGGTTCTTAGAGAAACCTCTGGCATTTCCCAACATGCAAAGTACTCATGGACTCGGGCACACCATTCAGTAGTAAGTACACTGATGCCACTGCAAAGCTATGGGAAGAATTTGATCACGTTTTTAAACTTCAAAACAGACAGAGACACTTTTTAAACTTTTGCTGACCATTTCTCCTTAATTGTGGACGATGCCCCACCACCCACCACCCTCTTTTTGCGCTTTAAATGGAGCTGATTGATCTTCAGTGCAGTTCTACCTTCAGTGAGGTGAATGGAAAAACAGACATGCATGGACGATTTATGAGAGTATTGCCCTCCACCTTCTCTGAGATTTCCAGGTTGGTCGTGCGGATACTATGCCTTATTTGGAGTACCTTTCTGTGTGAAAGACTCTTCTCCACTATAAACTTTAACAAGTCAAAGTTCAAGGCCAATCTTACTGATGAGCATCTTCTGAGGGTTTCAGTTGCTTCCTCACATCAAGCCAAATGTTGCTCAGCTGTGTAAGATGTGCTTCCAGGTCTCTGGCAACCATGAGTAGGGAGAAAGAAAGTGAAGCCTAGTTTTTGAGAACCCTTAATGTTTCTATTTGTTATTATTAGGTTGATCAGTTTGTAACAGTGGTACTTTATTGAATTTGTCATCGCTTCTTTTGTGGAATATCTTGATGCGGCCCATTCTCACTCAGACTCTACCACCTGCGGCCCCCGGGTGATTTGAGTTTGAGACCCCTTGCTGTACAGTGTGTACAGAGACTTGCTGTAAAGTCTGTACACAAAATTACACGGAGAAAGCCTGGGTGGAGGGGGTGAGGGGGGGGGAGGAGGGGCAGTGACACCAACGTCGATCCAAAGTATGAACAAAACCAACTGATTTGTCTCTGGTCTTAGACCTTGCTGCACTGGGAGGACCGTGCACGTCTTGTAGTAAACACATTCATACAGTAACCTAGCACGTTCGTACGGTAACCTAGCACGTTCGTACGGTAACCTAGCACGTTCGTACAGTCACTAAACACATTCATACAGTAACCTAGAACGTTCGTACAGTAACCTAGCACGTTAGTACAGTAACCTAGCACGTTCCTACAGTAACTAAACACATTCATACAGTAACCTAGCACGTTCATACAGTAACCTAGCATGTTCATACAGTAACCTAGCACGTTCGTACAGTAACCTAGCACGTTCGTACAGTAACTAAACACATTCATACAGTAACCTAGCACGTTCGCACAGTAACCTAGCACGTTCGCACAGTAACTAAACACATTCATGTCTGTGTTGTTTCATTTTATTTTTATTTTTTCGTACTTGTTTGTTACAATAGCCAATTTAGGCGCCGGCCTTGACCTGTTAACAGAGATATGATAAGTTACACGGTTGGGGCTGGGGGTGGGAGGGAGTGGAAATACCGTAGCTCTGTTTCTACAGGCTAAGACTGTGTGGGGGGTGGGGAAAGATTTGTATGTGGGAGTGTCTTCAAAAGTAAACGACTGCGTGTGTGCCAGAGACAAAGTAATCAATCGATGGTGATATCAAGGCATTCTTGTATGATGGCCTGAGTGATCTATAACATTCTTGTAGGATGGCCTGAGTGGTCTATAACATACTTGTATGATGGCATGAGTGGGCTATAACATACTTGTATGATGACATGAGTGGTCTATAACATAATTGTATGATGACATGAGTGGTCTATAACATACTTGTATGATGGCATGAGTGGGCTATAACATACTTGTATGATGGCATGAGTGGTCTATAACATACTTGTATGATGGCATGAGTGGTCTATAACATACTTGTATGATGGCATGAGTGGTCTATAACATACTTGTATGATGGCCTCAGTGGTCTATAACATACTTGTATGATGGCATGAGTGGGCTATAGCATACTTGTATGATGGCCCGAGTGGTCTATAATATACTTGTATGATCGCCTGAGTGGTCTATAACATACTTGTATGATGGCCTGAGTGGTCTATAACATACTTGTATGATGGCCTGAGTGGTCTATAACATACTTGTATGATGGCCTGAGGGGTCTATAACATACTTGTATGATGGCATGAGTGGGCTATAGCATACTTGTATGATGGCCCGAGTGGTCTATAATATACTTGTATGATGGCCTGAGTGGTCTATGACATACTTGTATGATGGCCTGAGTGGGCTATAACATACTTGTATGATGGCATGAGTAGTCTATAACATACTTGTATGATTGCATGAGTAGTCTATAACATACTTGTATGATGGCCTGAGTGGGCAATAACATACTTGTATGATGGCATGAGTAGTCTTTAACATACTTGTATGATGGCTGAGTAATCTGTAACATACTTGTATGATGGCATGAGTAGTCTATAACATACTTGTATGATGGCATGAGTAATCTGCAACATACTTGTATGATGGCATGAGTGGTCTATAACATACTTGTATGATGGCATGAGTAATCTGTAACATATTTGTATGATGGCATGAGTGGTCTATAACATACTTGTATGATGGCATGAGTGGTCTATAACATACTTGTATGATGGCATGAGTGGTCTATAACATACTTGTATGATGGCCTGAGTGGTCTATAACATACTTGTATGATGGCATGAGTGGTCTATAACATACTTGTATGATGGCATGAGTGGTCTATAACATACTTGTATGATGGCCTGAGTGGTCTATAACATACTTGTATGATGGCATGAGTGGTCTATAACATACTTGTATGATGGCATGAGTGGCCTATAACATACTTGTATGATGGCATGAGTGGGCTATAACATACTTGTATGATGGCATGAGTGGTCTATAACATACTTGTATGATGGCATGAGTAATCTGCAACATACTTGTATGGTGGCCTTAAGAGGTTTCGGGATATCTTTAAACATATTTGTTTGTTGGTTCGCAGGGGGCGGGGGATCTCGCACATATTTGTAGCATTACCTGGAATGGGTGAGGCCTATAACGTATTGTATGTGACGTCATACACGAAGACTAAACCTTGCACACGTACGGTTGACCCAATTTGTGCGTCACGTGACGGTGTTCTCGTTTCTGTTTCTACGATGGAATACACCCGATGAGTAATGTCACTGAAGACGTGTGGTGCTCGATGGAGCTGTCTGCGGTGGCTGTGGTTGTCGATGGTGGTTGTGATGGTCGATGGAGGTTGAGGCTGTCGTTGATGGTTGATGAAGTTTCAGTGGTAATTTTGGTTGCCAATATTGGTGGTGAATTATTTTGGTGGTTGTGGCTGTCGGTGTTATTGTTCCTAAATCGCTAATATTTGTACAATGTATCGATAGTTTCATTGTGTTCTCTAAACTGACCAGACATGGATTTGAAGGCTTCAACCAAGGCCTACCGACCTACCGTGCCTACCGTGCCTACCGTGCCGCCTGGCGAAGTCCCCAAAAGTGCGCCCGCTTAGACTAGGGTGACCAGATCATGAACTTGAAAAAACGGGATACACTCAAGGAGGGTTTGGGGGGGGGATACCCTCTGGGGGTCTGGGGGCCTCCGCCGGAAACTGTTAATTGAAATATGCGCATTTTAACTTTGTTTGAGACCTAGAAATCTGTTTAAATGTACCTCCACTTTTGTCATTTAATTTAAACTCTGTGGCATATCATAAACGAAAACAATAATTTTTCAGTAAATACTTATTTGTGTATACATATTTTACAACATAATACAACACAACAAATTAAGTGCAGCCATCACGCAAGCCAACATCACTACTGGCACTGGCTGCACAGCTTGCCAAAATACGACTTGAAGTTATATTATAAGTTAGGAAGTTTTAGTGATATGAAAATGTGTTTGTTTTTAGAAACGGGACATTTAGGCGTCCCGAGAGACTTTTTCGGGATACCGGGTACGATCGTGAAAAAACGGGACACTCGCGTTTTAACGGGACGTTTGGTCATCCTAACTTAGATTCACACATACACATAAATTTTATATTTTATATGATGCAATATAAAGCCCAAAAAATGCTACCTGGGCGGTCACCTCCTTTGCATCCCTCCCAAAGTCCGCTACTGGTCTGAGCAGACCCGGCAATACAACCAATCAGAAATGGTAGGTAAAAATTTCTGATCTGATTAGTCAGTTTTATCAATGTAAAGTAGTGGTGTTAAGGTTGGTAAGGCTTTCAAACCGTAGACCCATTTGCCAGTCAGATCACAGCCATGGTCAGATGACAGCCATGGTCAGATGACAGCCATGGTCAGATGACAGCCATGGACACCATTTGCCAATCAGATGGCAGCCATAGACACCTTTTGCCAAACATATGGCAGCCATAGACACCTTTCTTTTAGTCAGATGACAGCCATGGACACCTTTCTTTTAGTCAGATGACAGCCATGGACACCTTTCTTTTAGTCAGATGACAGCCATGGACACCTTTCTTTTAGTCAGATGACAGGCATGGACACCTTTCTTTTAGTCAGATGACAGCCATGGAGACCTTTCTTTTAGTCAGATGACAGCCATGGACACCTTTCTTTTAGTCAGATGACAGCCATGGACACCTTTCTTTTAGTCAGATGACAGCCATGGACACCTTTCTTTTAGTCAGATGACAGCCATGGAGACCTTTCTTTTAGTCAGATGACAGCCATGGACACCTTTTGCCAATCAAATGACAGGCATGGAACCTTTTGCCTGTCAAATGACAACCATGGAACCTTTTGCCTGTCAGATGACAGCCATTTTGCCTGTCAGATGACAACCTTTTGCCTGTCAAATGACAACCATCGAACCCTTTGCCTGTCAAATGAAGGCCATGGAACCTTTTGCCTGTCAAATGACATCCATGGAACCTTTTGCCTGTCAGATGACAACCATGGACACCTTTTGCCTGTCAAATGAAAGTCATAGTTACCTTCTCATCATAAGTTATTTAAATGCTTAAAATAAAATCGCAAAGTCACCAGGCCCGGACACTCTTTCACGTGGTCCAAGGAACACATCTTAAATAAGAACATCTTATGTATATGACGTAACGGTCAATGTGTCGGACTTCGAATGTCACGTGTTTATAGCGGTCTGTATATCATATTGGGAATGCCAGATAGTTTTGCGGTCAGTGTATCATATTGAGAATGCCAAGTAACGTTGCGATCAGTGTAACAAATTGAGAATGCCAAGTAATTTAGCGGTCAGCGTATCATATTGAGAATGCCCAGTAATGTAGCGGTCAGTGTATCATATTGAGAATGCCCAGTAATGTAGCGGTCAGTGTATCATATTGAGAATGCCCAGTAATGTAGCGGTCAGCGTGTTTTATTGAGAATGCCCAGGAATGTAGCGGTCAGCGTATCATATTGAGAATGCCCAGTAATGTAGCGGTCAGCGTATCTTATTGAGAATGCCCAGTAATGTAGCGGTTAGCGTATCATATTAAGAATGCCCAGTAATGTAGCGGTCAGCGTATCATATTGAGAATGCCCAGTAATGTTACGGTCAGCGTATAATATTGAGAATGCCCAGTAATGTAGCGGTCAGCGTATCATATTGAGAATGCCCAGTAATGTAGCGGTCAGCGTATCATATTGAGAATGCCCACAATGTAGCGGTCAGTGTATCATATTGAGAATGCCCAGTAATGTAGCGGTCAGCGTATCATATTGAGAATGCCCAGTAATGTAGCGGTCAGTGTATCATATTGAGAATGCCCAGTAATTTTGCGGTCAGTGTATGATATTGAGAATGCCCAGTAATGTAGCGGTCAGTGTATGATATTGAGAATGCCAAGTAATGTAGCGGTCAGTGTATCATATTGATAATGCCAAGTAACGTAGTGGTCAATGTATCATATTGAGAATGCCAAGTAACGTAGCGGTCAGTGTATCATATTGAGAATGTCCAGTAATGTAGCGGTCAGTGTATCATATTGAGAATGCCAAGTAACGTAGCGGTCAATGTATCATATTGAGAATGCCAAGTAACGTAGCGGTCAGTGTATCATATTGAGAATGTCCAGTAATGTAGCGGTCAGTGTATCATATTGAAAAATCCATTTTAATCAATGAGGAGGTTGGTGACTGGAAGGAAAAGCTAATTCAGTCAAAATTGATTGTGATTGGAAGGAAGAGCTGATTGAGCCTAATAGTATTGTGATTGGAAGGTAGAGCGAATTCGGCAAAATATGATTTTGATTGGAGGGAAGAGCTAATTGAGCCAAATATGATTGCGATTAGAAGGAAGAGCTAATTGAGCCAAATATGATTATGTTTGGAAGGAAGAGCTAATTCGGTCAAATATGATAAATGTCCTCATTTTGGACAGTGGTGGGAATCTATTTGAGAACCACTGCTCCAAATTCTAATCTAAAGCGATTTCCACATACCCGCTGAAAATAAGAAAACGAGCGCTAAAATTGACCTCTCAGTGTGACGTCTGCTACCAAACTGTGTCACACGGCTGTCGCCGGACAGAGGTTTCGTGTAGGGATTCCCAAATAGCGGCTTTTGGAGTCGGCCGATATGTTGTCACTTTACAATTTTCATTTGAAGCCTTTTATGTTTTTTTTGTTTTTTTTGTTTTTTCGGGGGGGGGGGGGGCGACCTTTCTTAAATTATTTTTATTTAATGTTGCAAAACTTTTATTTTGGAGTCGGCCGATAGTTTTTTAATTTACAATTTTCTTTTGAAGCCTTTTTTTTTTTTTTTTTTTTTTTTTTTTTTTCGGGGGGGGGGGGGCAGACCTATATCAAATTATTTTTATTAAATGTTGCAAAACTTTAACAAACAATGATGCGGAAGGTGTTAGTCATTATTTGTTGCACGAAGGAGTCAGGTAAAGAAAAAATTGAGAATATCATAGATTTTTTTTCATTAAACAGGTGTCAATATACCAGATGTTTAGACAAAGATTCTCACATTATCAGATTTTAACCGTTTAGCTGTCGATTATTTGCACTGAAAGACGTATTTGATCACATTTGTAAAGCATACGGTACAAGTAGTTTTTTTAAAATTAATACAACTTGTATGATACAAGTCTAATAACATAGACTAATGTGACATAAAAATGCATGATTCATTGATAGATACTAAGATATGAAAGATTGGTTGGTCACACGACATACGAATGTAGGTCGCATGATATATAAGGTTGGTAACATGACATAGAAACATATGGTTTCATGAGGAGATAGGATGGTCAAACGGCATATGAATGAATACATGGTCCTATGAGGAGATAGGATTGTCAAACGGCATATGAATGAATACATGGTCCCATGAGGGGATAGGATTGTCAAAGGCATATGAATGAATACATGGTCTAATGAGGAGATAGGATTGTCAAACGGCATATGAATGAATACATGGTCCCATGAGGGGATAGGATGGTCAAATGGCATATGAATGAATACATGGTCTCATGAGGAGATAGGATTGTCAAACGGCATATGAATGAATACATGGTCCCATGAGGGGATATGATGGTCAAATGGCATATGAATGAATACATGGTCTCATGAGGGGATAGGATTGTCAAGGGCATATGAATGAATACATGGTCTCATGAGGGGATAGGATTGTCAAACGGCATATGAATGAATACATGGTCCCATGAGGGGATAGGATTGTCAAAGGCATATGAATGAATACATGGTCCCATGAGGGGATAGTATGGTCAAATGGCATATGAATGAATACATGGTCCCATGAGGGGATAGGATGGTCAAATGGCATATGAATGAATACATGGTCCCATGAGGGGATAGGATTGTCAAATGGCATATGAATGAATACATGGTCTCATGAGGAGATAGGATTGTCAAACGGCATATGAATGAATACATGGTCCCATGAGGGGATATGATGGTCAAATGGCATATGAATGAATACATGGTCCCATGAGCAAAAGGTTGCAGTGTTTATATCACATTGATAACCTCAACCTCAAAAGGTTTTAACTCTTTGTAAAACAATGTCAGCCTGTGTTGTTACGTTATCTTAACCGGCTAAAGAACAATGGAAAGAAATGACATTACAACTGGTTTTGCCTCAATCAAGTCGTTGACGAAATAGTGGAACTCGTCAAGAGTTAGACCAACATTTGAAGATAAACTAAGCTCCAAAGTCACGGTCACAAAGAGACCAACATTTGAAGATAAACTAAGCTCCAAAGTCACGGTCACAAAGAGACCAACATTTGAAGATAAACTAAGCTCCAAAGTCACGGTCACAAAGAGACCAACATTTGAAGATAAACTAAGCTCCAAAGTCACGGTCACAAAGAGACCAACATTTGAAGATAAACTAAGCTCCAAAGTCACGGTCACAAAGAGACCAACATTTGAAGATAAACTAAGCTCCAAAGTCACGGTCACAAAGAGACCAACATTTGAAGATAAACTAAGCTCCAAAGTCACGGTCACAAAGAGACCAACATTTGAAGATAAACTAAGCTCCAAAGTCACGGTCACAAAGAGACCAACATTTGAAGATAAATTAAGTTTGAAGGTCAAGGTCTTAAAGAGACCAACATTTGAACATAAACTTAATTTCAAAGACACTGTCACAAACAATATACCTATACAATCATAACAGTACCTGATATCGATCCCAAATTATTGACGCCGAACCATTTTAATCCATCTCCAGGAAAAAAAAAGAATTATCCACTGGATGAAAGGAAACAAAAGGAGGATAAGTCAGTTGGTTGGAGTAGCGGAGTAGAGTTGTTCCAGCCTGGCAACGTGTGTACTGTGCTCGTCTAGTGGAAGTGTTTTCAATGTAGGTAAAACCCTTCCAACATTTTACCACCAGATTAACTGATTGAACTTTCCGGTCTGCTCCGTCTGTAACGACGGTGAGGGTGTCTCAAGGTGGTGGGGTGGGGGGTTTCCACCCCCCTCCCCCCTATGAAAGGACATTTACTTTTTAATGAGGAACGTGGGCTGGTGTGTGGGTCGGGGGAACTGGGGAGTGGATGTGTGGGAGGCGGTTGCCTCACACACACACACTCACATTGAAACACGCGATGGCGGGGGAGGTGGCGTTATGAATGAAAGTGGGGGTGGTGGTGGGTGGGAAAACTTGGGGTGACGGTGGGGGGGGAATGTAAAGGGGGGGGGGGGGTTCCCCCCCCCCCTGGGGGGGGGGGGGGGGGGGGGGGGAGTGGGGGGGGGGGGGGGGGGGGGGAGTGGAAGGGGGGGGGGGGGGTTTCCCCCACCCCCATGTCACCGTTACGACGCGCGACTTAGTAAACCTAATAACCGATCCTCAGCCAATCGTAACACAGCCCGCATTGGATATGGCGTGGGAGTTTCGCCATAGTTCTTCTTGTTTGTGCATGTCTCTGAGATGAATTGGGTCAAGGAAGAGGGGGGGGGCAAATTGATTATACTTATATAGAAGGAAATACAATTGTCTACCCCCCCCACACACACACACGCACACCGTCACTCTCTCGCTCTGTCTCTCCCACTCTCCCTCTCTCTCTCTCTCTCTCACAACACTCGGCTTTCACTAATTCTGCTATATAATGTTAACACGAGACGCACCGCTTCTTCCCCCTAGCGCAGTGGTTCTCAACCTTCCTAATGGCGCGACCCTTTAATACAGTTCCAATTGTTGTGGCGACCCCCCCCCCCAAACCACAAAATTATTTTCGTTGCTACGTCATAACTGTAGAGTATATATGTTTTTCTGATGGTCTAAGGCGACCCCTGGGAAAGGGTCGTGCAACACCCACCCAAAGGGGTCGGGACCCACAGGCTGAGAACCGCTGCCCTAGCGCATCACCAACACACCTCGTCGCCGCCCTCGTCCTTTCCACGCCATCTCGTCGCGTTGCACGAGAGACCGCGTCTTAGACAGACCAGAGCCGTCAGATAATCCTCACTGGGGATGCGTCAGTCCAACCATTGGATACTGCGACTCCCAGTCTTCGACTCCTGTATATTAACGGATTTACTCATTGGTGGGGGGGGGGGGG
>CAXITT010000177.1:34503-36929 GCA_964033795.1 Lymnaea stagnalis | reverse complement strand
TTGCTGGTTAGTTTTCGACCCAATCGCTTTTCAGTTTTTGACCCAATCGCTGGTCAGTTTTCGACCCATTTGCTGGTTAGTTTTCGACCCAATCGCTTTTCAGTTTTTGACCCAATCGCTGGTCAGTTTTCGACCCATTTGCTGGTTAGTTTTCGACCCAATCGCTTTTCAGTTTTTGACCCAATCGCTGGTCAGTTTTCGACCCATTTGCTGGTTAGTTTTCGACCCAATCGCTTTTCAGTTTTTGACCCAATCGCTGGTCAGTTTTCGACCCATTTGCTGGTTAGTTTTCGACCCAATCGCTTTTCAGTTTTTGACCCAATCGCTGGTCAGTTTTCGACCCATTTGCTGGTTAGTTTTCGACCCAATCGCTTTTCAGTTTTTGACCCAATCGCTGGTCAGTTTTCGACCCATTTGCTGGTTAGTTTTCGACCCAATCGCTTTTCAGTTTTTGACCCAATCGCTGGTCAGTTTTCGACCCATTTGCTGGTTAGTTTTCGACCCAATCGCTTTTCAGTTTTTGACCCAATCGCTGGTCAGTTTTCGACCCATTTGCTGGTTAGTTTTCGACCCAATCGCTTTTCAGTTTTTGACCCAATCGCTGGTCAGTTTTCGACCCATTTGCTGGTTAGTTTTCGACCCAATCGCTTTTCAGTTTTTGACCCAATCGCTGGTCAGTTTTCGACCCATTTGCTGGTTAGTTTTCGACCCAATCGCTTTTCAGTTTTTGACCCAATCGCTGGTCAGTTTTCGACCCATTTGCTGGTTAGTTTTCGACCCAATCGCTTTTCAGTTTTTGACCCAATCGCTGGTCAGTTTTCGACCCATTTGCTGGTTAGTTTTCGACCCAATCGCTTTTCAGTTTTTGACCCAATCGCTGGTCAGTTTTCGACCCATTTGCTGGTTAGTTTTCGACCCAATCGCTTTTCAGTTTTTGACCCAATCGCTAGTCAGTTTCTTCTTCTTCTTCTATATCTTAAGGGCCCACGATCAATTTATTGATCATTTTGGCTCCTATGCATGTAGATGGGATTTGCAATGTTTCTGTTCCTGGTGTTGATGAGGAAATTTCACAGATTTCCAGTGCCACTAGTTTTCTATCATTCTTTTTTTTTTTTAAAATTAGGTCAAGGGTACCCAAACATATATTAAAAATATGTTTTAAAAATTGCTGTAAAACACCCTGACCCGGTTCCGTTATTTGCCGGGTCCGGGTAAGTTCGGGGTCTCAATACTCGGCATTTCCGGGTATCAGGGCTAGTAACGCAACATGATTTGAATTATATATAATGCAATATGACAAAAATAATAATTGCGTATTCCAACCATCTGGTTGTTGAATTTTTGTCATACGGCCATTCGGATGGTTCAGAGTTTGAGACCCCTTATTTAGCAGGTAGAGACTGTGAAACACTAAATAGTTGTTTTTTTTTAAAATAACCCATTGTTTATGAATGGGGGAGTGGGGTGGGGGTGGGGGGCTCTTTCCTATCGGGAAAGTCCGGATCCAATTATGTCTCGTATCGTAGAGCAGCATTCGTGTGACTATTTATAGCGCTCTATTTCCAGGTTAGCATTGATTTCTCCATGTTCAAATTGTTGAAAAAGCTACGGTGGACTACCAGGTGGGCGAATGTTATTTCATCATCGTTACCGCCCACCTGGTAGAAGTGGTGTACCGATTAGTGACAGTACAAAGTGGGGGCGGTGGAGGGGGGTCAAAGGGAGGGGGGGGGTTCAAGATGTGGGAGTCAATAAGGTGGCTGTCAATGAGGTGGTAGTCAATGGGGTGAAAGTCAGTGGCTGTCTGTGGCGTGGCTGTAAGTGGCTGTCTGTGGCATGGTTGTCAGTAGCTGTGTGTGGCCTGTGTGTCAGTGGCTGTCTGTGGCGTGGTTGTCAGTGGCTGTCTGGGGCGTGGTTGTCAGTGGCTGTCTGTGGCGTGGTTGTCAGTGGCTGTCTGTGGCGTGGTTATCAGTGGCTGTCTGTGGCGTGGTTTGCAGTGGCTGTCTGGGGCGTGGTTGTCAGTGACTGGCTGTTGCGTGGTTGTCAGTGGCTGTCTGGGGCGTGGTTGTCAGTGGATGTCTGTGGCGTGGTTGTCAGTGGCTGTCTGGGGCGTAGTTGTCAGTGGCTGTCTGGGGCGTGGTTGTCAGTGGCTGTCTGGGGCGTGGTTTTCAGTGGTTGTCTGTGGTGTGGTTGTCAGTGGCTGTCTGTGGCGTGGTTGTCAGTGGCTGTCTGTGGCGTGGTTGTCAGTGGCTGTCTGTGGCGTGGTTATCAGTGGCTGTCTGGGGCGTAGTTGTCAGTGGCTGTCTGGGGCGTGGTTGTCAGTGGCTGTCTGGGGCGTGGTTTTCAGTGGTTGTCAGTGGCTGTCTGGGGCGTGGTTGTCAGTGGCTGTCTGTGGCGTGGTTGTCAGTGGCTGTCTGTGGTGT
>CAXITT010000177.1:19503-32003 GCA_964033795.1 Lymnaea stagnalis | reverse complement strand
ATCAGGTCATGACCGCAAGGTGAAGGGGTCCGGGTCAGGTCATGACCCTTAAGCTGAAAAGACCTGGATCAGGTCAAGACCTCAACCTGAAGGGACCTGGATCAGGCCAAGACCTCAACCTGAAGTAACCTGGATCAGGCCAAGACCGCAAGCTGAAGGGACCTGGATCAGGTCGACGACGACGATGATTTTCCCCAACTGACGTCGGCTATCAACAACCTGTTTATTTGATGATTAACGCTATCAGCTGTCTTTTGAATCATTCCAAACTGTCACTCTAAGCCTAACAAATATCATAATTTCATTTATAAACTAAAGCTCCGAAGACAAATTTGGGTGGTTACATTATCTGATGCTGTATAGAACTAAATTTGCTAACTTCTCAACGGATGAATCTACAGTTTCCTGATAGGAAACAGGTGCGACCAGATGATTGTAACCCAACTTAACATCCAGTTACATATCAAACAACATTGAACGACATATGATACAACAGTCTTGGAACCTATCAAACATCATTGAGCGACATATGATACAGCAGTCTTGGAACATATCAAACAACATTGAGCGACATATGATACAACAGTCTTGGAACATGTCAAACAACATTGAGCGACATATGACACAACAGTCTTGGAACATATCAAACAACATTGAGCGACAAATGACACAACAGTCTTGGAACATATCAAACAGCATTGAGCGCCAGGTCAAACAACATTCAGTCCCAGGTGAAACAAAGCCCAGAGACAGACATCACAGCCTTCATGAACAAATGTTACAACATTGAGAGACAGTTAATACAACATTGAGAGAAAGTTGATAAAACATTGAGAGACTGTTAATTAGAGACCGGCTGAAAGTAATTTTCTCATTTCGGCCGAAACCGAAAATAGGCCGAAAGTTACAAATGACTTTCAGCCGAAACCGAAGTCGAAACCAAAAGCTTATCGAGACTATCGGTCAGAACCGAACCTTAAACCGAAACATTTAAATATTTTGAAATTCGTTCACGCATACAATCTGCATACATTGACAAAGATGGGGGAAAGTATCACTATTTACATTCTTTTTTTATAAAAAATGAGATCATCGTGAAGATATATATATAAGAATGAGCTATGCAGACATAACGCTAAAAAAACCGAAATAATTTAGCTACGTTCGGATTCTTAAAAACAATTACAGTTATTTCTATTATTTTATGGAAATCAAATAAACTTTAATGCACAAAAAATAGCATATACTTTCTTTTATTTTAGGAAAAGTTTAAGTATTATTATTATAAATACATTTAAAGTAACAAACATGGAACTATTTTAAACATTTTATCCGAATGTATAAGTAATGAAAAAATTATGATCTCTGGATTTCATCGTAATCACATGTATCGGGAAAACCCAAACATCTGTCATTTTTAGTGCGTTTTTTAGTGCGTTAATAGATAGATAAATAGATGATAAATAGATAGAGAGACGGACAGAAATACAGACACACTGATAGATTTGATAGATAGATAGATAGATAGATAGATAGATAGATAGATAGATAGATAGATAGATAGATAGATAGATAGATAGATAGATAGATAGACAGATAGATAGATAGACAGATAGATAGATAGACAGATAGATAGATAGATAGATAGATAGATAGATAGATAGATAGATAGATAGATAGATAGATAGATAGATAGATAGATAGATAGATAGATAGATAGATAGATAGATAGATAGATAGATAGATAGATAGATAGATAGATAGATAGATAGATGGACGGATGGACGGATGGACGGATGGACGGACGGACGGACGGACAGACGGACGGACGGACAGACGGACAGACAGACAGACAGACAGACAGACAGACAGAATGCTTCCTTGAATAGTTGCGCAAAATGTATCTTTTATTCGATAAACTATATGTATACACAATATATAAAAAATAATGTATTTTATATATGTCCCGTATGCGCTCCTATACCATTCAACCGATAGCGATAAAACTTTTGTGAGTTGTTGTACACACGCCCGCAAATGTTTCTGAATTATTACACACATTTTGCAATATTCCATTTTGGGCCCGAGGCCCTGAATTCTTTACTCCCTCCTTTTATGAGCTAAATATAATTTCCGTATGCGTTTCTCATCCTATGCCTTTCTCATCCTATGCGTTTCTCATCCTATGCGTTTCTCATCCTATGCCTCTTCATCCGATTGCGATAAAACTTTGGTAAGTTGTTGTGCCCACGCCCGCAAAAGTTACGGAATTAGTTGCTCCATGTTTGAAACGGGTCTGCAGTAGGCCCACTACATAATTATAATAGGAACCAGTGATCCATGTTTGAAACGGGTCTGCAGTAGGCCCACTACATAATTATAATAGGAACCAGTGATCCATGTTTGAAACGGGTCTGCAGTAGGCCCACTACATAATTATAATAGGAACCAGTGATCCATGTTTGAAACGGGTCTGCAGTAGGCCCACTACATAATTATAATAGGAACCAGTGATCCATGTTTGAAACGGGTCTGCAGTAGGCCCACTACATAATTATAATAGGAACCAGTGATCCATGTTTGAAACGGGTCTGCAGTAGGCCCACTACATAATTATAATAGGAACCAGTGATCCATGCACACGCGGGTTATTTCGTCAATGTTTACGGGCGTGATCATAATGAATTTCAAGAAAGAAATGGTTTGAAAAGCCTATGCTTCTTTAATTTTTTGTTAAATTTCTTTTAAAAAGTAAAACAAAAATAATAAATGGAAATATTACCATTCCCTAGGATTATGCAATATTCTTCACCTTTGCCTATGACAACAATTATAAGCATCATAATGATAAATCAAAATGAAAATCACAAATGAAGGAATTGAATAAACCTAGGGTTCCAAAATTATTTTTCAAAAATGTTTAAACAAAAATAATGATATAAATATTACCATTCCATTACTTTTTGTTCCACAAAACTGTTTACATTTGCATAGGTAAAATTGAAATGTAATTTTTTGGAAATATAGGAAAAATAGTTCATCATGCAGCTGTGAGCAGTTTCCGCAGAGTATTATTCATATAACATCCAATAATAGCAAGTCGTCAAGCAATAATGAATATCGGATTGTCGGCCTAGAGACAGACAGTCTGACTCCTGGTAGACGACCGAAAATCTCAGTCACTTTCGGCGGCCGAAAGTCTCAATAACTTTCGGCCAAAACCGAAATTAAACCGAAAGTTAACTTTTCTGCACGGCCAAAACCGAAATTAAGCCGAAAGCTAACTTTTCTGTTTCAGTCGAAACTGAAACTAAGCCGAAAGTGATCAAATGGCAACTTTCAGCGCCAAAACCGAAGAAAAGCCGAAATTCGGTTGGTCTCTACTGTTAATAATCATATAGATTTAGGCAATACAACATTGTGAGGCAGTTAATGCAAAATTGAGGGAAAATCAATACAACATTTAGAGACAGCCAATGCAACATTGAGAAACAGTTAATACAACATTGAGAGACAGTTAAAACAAAAATGAGAGAAAGTCAAAACAAATTGAGAGACATGTGATACAACATAAGTTCAGAGACGTGTGATACAACATAAGTTCAGAGACATGTGATGCAACATAAGTTCAGAGACATGTGATACAACATAAGTTCAGAGACATGTGATGCAACATAAGTTCAGAGACGTGAGATACAACATAAGTTCAGAGACATGTGATACAACATAAGTTCAGAGACATGTGATACAACATAAGTTCAGAGACATGTGATACAACATAAGTTCAGAGACATGTGATGCAACATAAGTTCAGAGACGTGAGATACAACATAAGTTCAGAGACATGTGATACAACATAAGTTCAGAGACATGTGATACAACATAAGTTCAGAGACATGTGATACAACATAAGTTCAGAGACATGTGATACAACATAAGTTCAGAGACATGTGATACAACATAAGTTCAGAGACATGTGATACAACATAAGTTCAGAGACATGTGATACAACATAAGTTCAGAGACATGTGATACAACATAAGTTCAGAGACATGTGATACAACATAAGTTCAGAGACATGTGATACAACATAAGTTCAGAGACATGTGATACAACATAAGTTCAGAGACATGTGATACAACATAAGTTCAGAGACATGTGATACAACATAAGTTCAGAGACATGTGATACAACATAAGTTCAGAGACATGTGATACAACATAAGTTCAGAGACATGTGATACAACATAAGTTCAGAGACATGTGATACAACATAAGTTCAGAGACATGTGATACAACATAAGTTCAGAGACATGTGATACAACATAAGTTCAGAGACATGTGATACAACATAAGTTCAGAGACATGTGATACAACATAAGTTCAGAGACATGTGATACAACATAAGTTCAGAGACATGTGATACAACATAAGTTCAGAGACATGTGATACAACATAAGTTCAGAGACATGTGATGCAACATAAGTTCAGAGACGTGAGATACAACATAAGTTCAGAGACATGTGATACAACATAAGTTCAGAGACATGTGATACAACATAAGTTCAGAGACATGTGATGCAACATAAGTTCAGAGACGTGAGATACAACATAAGTTCAGAGACATGTGATGCAACATAAGTTCAGAGACGTGTGATACAACATAAGTTCAGAGACATGTGATACAACATAAGTTCAGAGACATGTGATACAACATAAGTTCAGAGACATGTGATACAACATAAATTCACAGACATGTGATACAACATAAGTTCAGAGACATGTGATGCAACATAAGTTCAGAGACATGTGATACAACATAAGTTCAGAGACATGTGATGCAACATAAGTTCAGAGACATGTGATGCAACATAAGTTCAGAGACATGTGATGCAACATAAGTTCAGAGACGTGTGATACAACATAAGTTCAGAGACATGTGATGCAACATAAGTTCAGAGACATGTGATACAACATAAGTTCAGAGACATGTGATACAACATAAGTTCAGAGACGTGAGATACAACATAAGTTCAGAGACGTGAGATGCAACATAAGTTCAGAGACATTTGATGCAACATAAGTTCAGAGACATGTGATACAACATAAGTTCAGAGACATGTGAAGCAACATAAGTTCAGAGACATGTGATGCAACATAAGTTCAGAGACATGTGATACAACATAAGTTCAGAGACATGTGATGCAACATAAGTTCAGAGACATGTGATGCAACATAAGTTCAGAGACATGTGATACAACATAAGTTCAGAGACATGTGATGCAACATAAGTTCAGAGACATGTGATACAACATAAGTTCAGAGACATGTGATGCAACATAAGTTCAGAGACATGTGATGCAACATAAGTTCAGAGACATGTGATACAACATAAGTTCAGAGACGTGTGATACAACATAAGTTCAGAGACATGTGATGCAACATAAGTTCAGAGACATGTGATACAACATAAGTTCAGAGACATGTGATGCAACATAAGTTCAGAGACGTGTGATACAACATAAGTTCAGAGACATGTGATACAACATAAGTTCAGAGACATGTGATACAACATAAGTTCAGAGACATGTGATACAACATAAATTCACAGACATGTGATACAACATAAGTTGAGAGACATGTGATACAACATAAGTTCAGAGACATGTGATACAACATAAGTTCAGAGACATGTGATACAACATAAGTTCAGAGACATGTGATACAACATAAGTTCAGAGACATGTGATACAACATAAGTTCAGAGACATGTGATGCAACATAAGTTCAGAGACTTGTGATACAACATAAGTTCAGAGACATGTGATACAACATAAGTTCAGAGACATGTGATACAACATAAGTTCAGAGACTTGTGATACAATGTTGTCAGTCTATACTTTTACGATTAACTCTGAACGTGAAACCAGCAAGGAAAAGAACAGAATTAAAAAAAAAAATACAAAAGTCTAACACGTGAAGCTGTTGACAATGAACGCTCTGATTACGTCACTTCTGTGTCACACTGTAAAGATCCTTATCACCTTCCAATCCAAGCCCTGATCCCAACCTCTTTCATGGATACCTATCTCCTTAAATATCCATGTATCCTCCATGCTCATTTATTTCAAGTTTTTACCCCGCGAAACTCTCCGTCTTTCATTTCCCTCATAGAGGAAGTTCCTGCTTCCATTTCTCCCATAGAGGAAGTTTTTGCTTACGTTTCTCTCATAGAGGAAGTTCCTGCTTCCATTTCTCTCATAGAGGAAGTTCCTGCTTCCATTTCTCTCATAGAGGAAGTTCCTGCTTCCATTTCTCTCATAGAGAAAGTTCCTGCTTCCATTTCTCTCATAGAGAAAGTTCCTGCTTCCATTTCTCTCATAGAGGAAGTTCCTGCTTCCATTTCTCTCATAGAGGAAGTTCCTGCTTCCATTTCTCTCATAGAGTAAGTTCCTGCTTCCATTTCTCTCATACAATAAGTTCCTGCTTCCATTACTCTGATAGAGCGAGTTCCTGCTTCCATTTCTCTCATAGAGAAAGTTCCTGCTTCCATTTCTCTCATAGAGTAAGTTCCTGCTTCCATTTCTCTCATAGAAGAAGTTCCTGCTTCCATTTCTCTCATAGAGGAAGTTCCTGCTTCCATTTCTCTCATAGAGGAAGTTCCTGCTTCCATTTCTCTCATAGAGGAAATTCCTGCTTCCATTTCTCTCATAGAGAAAGTTCCTGCTTCCATTTCTCTCATAGAGAAAGTTCCTGCTTCCATTTCTCTCATAGAGAAAGTTCCTGCGTCCATTTCGCTCATAGAGAAAGTTCCTGCTTCCATTTCTCTCATAGAGAAAGTTCCTGCTTCCATTTCTCTCATAGAGAAAGTTCCTGTTTTCATTTATCTCATGGAGGAAGTTCCTGCTTCCATTTCTCTCATAGAGGAAGTTCCTGCTTCCATTTCCACAGAGTGGAAGTTCCTGCTTCCATTTCCACAGAGTGGAAGTTCCTGCTTCCATTTCTCTCATAGAGGAAGTTTTTGCTTCCGTTTCTCTCATAGAGGAAGTTCCTGCTTTTATTTCTCTCATAGGGGAAGTTCCTGCTTCCATTTCTCTTATAGAGTAAGTTCCTGCTTCCATTTCTCTCATAGAGGAAGTTTTTGCTTCCATTTCTCTCATAGAGGAAGTTCCTGCTTCCATTTCTCTCATAGAGGAAGTTTCTGCTTCCATTTCTCTGATAGAGGAAGTTCCTGCTTCCATTTCTCTGATAGAGGAAGTTCCTGCTTCCATTTCTCTCATAGAGGAAGTTCCTGCTTCCATTTTTCTCATAGAGGAAGTTCCTGCTTCCATTTCTCTTATAGGGGAAGTTCCTGCTGCCATTTCTCTTCTCATCACTACTCCTCTTCAAATTTTATTCTCACCAGTTACTGAATTCCATTTCATTCATCGATCAATTTATCATAGCTATTATCAACGCTCCCTGTGCGAAAGGGCAACCAATAACTTGTCACAGCCAGATTTGTGACCTAGACATTTTAATAGATACTCGCTTCGACCCCTAGTACACTTTAAATCTGTTTGAGGATTGTAGAGACCGTCAGTAGCACCAAGGTAATTGTTGGGACCGTCAGTAGCACCAAGTTATTGGTGAGACTGTCAGTAGCACCAAGGTGATTGGTGAGACCGTCAGTAGCTCCAAGGTAATTGATGAGACGGTAAGTAGCACCAAGGTGATGGATCAGACCGTCAGAATCACAAAGGGGATTGTTGATACCGTCAGAAGCACCAACATGATTGGTGAGACTGTCAGTAGCACCAAGATTTTTGGTGAGACCGCCAGTAGCACCAAGATGATTGTTAAGACCATCAGTAGCACCAAGGTGATTGGTGAGACCGTCAGTAGCACCAAGGTGATTGGTGAGACAGTCAGTAGCACCAAGGTGATTGGTGAGACCGTCAGTAGTACCAAGGTGATTGGTGAGACCGTCAGCAGTACCAAGGTAATTGGTGAGAGCGTCAGTAGCACCAAGCTGATTATTAATACCGTCAGTAGCATCAAGGTGATTGATGAGACCGCCAGTAGCACCAACGTGATTGGTGAGAACGTCAGTAGCACCAAGGTGATTGGTGAGAGCGTCAGTAGCGCCAAGGTGATTGGTGAGACCGTCAGTAGTACCAAGGTAATTGGTGAGAGCGTCAGTAGCACCAAGCTGATTATTAATTCCGTCAGTAGCACCAAGGTGATTGGTGAGAACGTCAGTAGCACCAAGGTGATTGGTGAGACCGTCAGTGGCACCAAGGTGATTGGTGAGAGCGTCAGTAGCACCAAGGTGATGGATGAGACCGTCAGTAGCACCAAGGTGATTGGTGAGACCATCAGTAGCACCAAGGTGATTGTGAGACCGTCAGTACCACCAAGGTGATTGGTGAGACCGTCAGTAGCACCAAGGTGATTGGTGAGACCATCAGTAGCACCAAGGTGATGGATGAGACCGTCAGTAGCACCAAGGTGATAGGTGAGACCGTCAGTAGCACCAAGGTGATTGTCGAGACCGTCAATAGCACCAACGTGCTGTTTCAACCGAACTGGGTACTTAGCACAGCTGAACATGGACCTAGCACATCCAACTGGGACCTAGCACATCTTAACAAAGAGCTAATACATCTTAATAGGACCTAGCACAGCTTTACATAGATCTAACACATCTCACTGGGAACTTGCACGGTACTAGCACATCTTTACACAGTCCTAACACATCTCTACTAGAACTTAGCACAGCTCGCTAGGACATAATACGGTGCAGTATAGCTTCAATGGGATTTAGCTCTACTAGGTAATAGCACTGCGCCGCAGGAAACTCCCATTTCTCCCCTGGGACCTTATTTGGTATAAACACCAGAACTTATTGGAAATTCGTAAATTATTTAATTCATAATGCAATTTAATTTTGTTTAAGAATTTCTTTTATTATAATCGACTTGAAAGATTTAGTTACATAAAATTATATTGACTATTATCTGTTTTTTGTCCTAGGTGAGTAAGGAAAGATTACGTCGGCTTATATCGATTGGAATGGGAATAAGTGGAGTCGATGTGGGAGTCTAAGACATTTATCAGGCCTGCAGTCAGCCTGAACATTTACCGTTAAACAATTATCAGTAAAAATTTATTTTGTAGTGGTGTTAGGGTTAAGGTTGGTTTAGTGTTAGACTTGGGTTAAGATTGGTGTTGGGTCAGTGTTGGGTATTGTGCTGAGTTATGGTTAGGGTTAGGTTTAGGATTTGGGTTATGGTTGGGATAGGGTTAGGTTAGGGTTATAGGGTGACCTTTCATCATTATTTTTAGCGAAGGTCATTCACCCTCCGGTTTCACCCTAATCTCAAACAATGTTTCAGTCCTACCCTAAACCCAGTCATCAAAAAAGTGTCAACTGCGCAGCTCTGATTCTAAAAAAAGCTATCACCTCCCGGGGATCTTTCATCAGATTATAAAAATCTGCATGTTTCTCCCCATTAAGATTTCCATCAAAAGCAGCCATAGAGTTGTCCAAATATTGCTCGCTTCTAGACAGCTGACTCACCCGGAAGTGGATTCGAGGCCATATTTCAACCTCCCACTCGCCGAGTGACGCCATTTTCAAGACTCAGCAAAAAAATCTCCTCGCATTTTAATTTCACGAACTTAAGTTTTACATCTGTTGTTTGTGTATTCTCTCCTCCCACCGCCCCCCCCCCTTTCCACCATTTTGCCAACAAGATTAAACTTTGATTTTTTTTTCCTCTCTTTTTTATCTGGGTGGGAGGATGCACCTTGCTATTTCATCAATAAAATTTCCTCTCTAGTATCTCAATAAATATTTTCCTCTTTAGGATATAGATGCGTCTATCAGCATCTACGATGCTTAAGGCGGCCATTGACGAATTTGGCTTACGGACTAGTAATAGGATAACTGTTCGTCTTTTACTTTACTAGCTAATTAGGTCTTATTACTCTACTAGCTAATTAGGCCTTTTACTCTATTAGTGAATTAGGCCTTTTACTCTACTAGCTAATTCTGTCTTTTTACTGTACTAGCTAATTAGGTCTTTTACTCTACTAGCTAATTAGTCTTTTACCCCACTAGCGAATTAGGCCTTTTACTCTACTAGCTATTTAGATCTTTTTACTCTACTAGCGAATTAGGTCTTTTACTCTACTAGCTAATTAGGTCTGTTTACTCTACTAGCTAATTAGGTCTTTTACTCTACTAGCTAATTAGGTCATTTGCTTTCGTTTACACACGCGCGTCTTATTTTTACCCTTAGCACAATTTTTTTTCCAATGATTTTACCCCCATTAGTTCTTATTGAAGTAAAATAGAATCAGCAATATTTCTCGTATTGTTTAGACTGAGATCTCCCATGAAAGATGATATTTTAAGGACTTTGTGTTTACCTAGTTTGACATTAGAAGGAAATCGTAGTTTGTTTTTCTTTTTCCAACGGTGTTTTTCTGAACTAAGCGAGAAAGCGACACACATTGCCGCGATAATTCTTTAATTAAAACTAGCTTGCACCCGGCATAAATTGCAATGCCACTCAAAGAAAAACGTTTTTGTGTTTTAATTACGTTTTTGAAGAAATTTTTAAATAGAAAATATGTTTGTCTTTTTTCCCCTCTTGTGCGTACACAAATAAATTGGAAGGGTTTTCGGCGCGTGAACAGGCCACACACATTGATCCACCACTGCCACAAGCATTGATCCACCCCTGCAGCAGCACCCCTGCCACACACATTGATCCACCCCTGCAGCCGCACCCCTGCCACACACATTGATCCACCCCTGCAGCAGCACCCCTGCCACACACATTGATCCACCCCTGCAGCAGCACCCCGGCCCCACACATTGATCCACCCCTGCAGCAGCTCTGCAACTCACATTGATCCACGCCTGCAGCAGCTCTGCTCCACACATTGATCCACCCCTGCAGCAGCTCTGCCCCACACATTGATCCACCCCTGCAGCAGCTCTACCCCACACATTGATCCACCCCTGCAGCAGCTCTGCCCCACACATTGATCCACGCCTGCAGCAGCTCTGCCCCACACATTGATCCACGCCTGCAGCAGCTATGCCCCACACATTGATCCACGCCTGCAGCAGCTCTGCCCCACACATTGATCCACGCCTGCAGCAGCTCTGCCCCACACATTGATCCACGCCTGCAGCAGCTCTGCCCCACACATTGATCCACGCCTGCAGCAGCTCTGCCCCACACATTGATCCACGCCTGCAGCAGCTCTGCCCCACACATTGATCCACGCCTGCAGCAGCTCTGCCCCACACATTGATCCACGCCTGCAGCAGCTCTGCCCCACACATTGATCCACGCCTGCAGCAGCTCTGCCCCACACATTGATCCACGCCTGCAGCAGCTCTGCCCCACACATTGATCCACGCCTGCAGCAGCTCTGCCCCACACATTGATCCACGCCTGCAGCAGCTCTGCCCCACACATTGATCCACGCCTGCAGCAGCTCTGCCCCACACATTGATCCACGCCTGCAGCAGCTCTGCCCCACACATTGATCCACGCCTGCAGCAGCTCTGCCCCACACATTGATCCACGCCTGCAGCAGCTCTGCCCCACACATTGATCCACGCCTGCAGCAGCTCTGCCCCACACATTGATCCACGCCTGCAGCAGCTCTGCCCCACACATTGATCCACGCCTGCAGCAGCTCTGCCCCACACATTGATCCACGCCTGCAGCAGCTCTGCCCCACACATTGATCCACCCCTGCAGCATCTTTGTTCGAAATTATATTTATGTAGCTAACAAAATTGTTTTTAAAAAATTAAGCCCCCCCCCCCCCGGCACCAAACACCAAATTGTAAAAAGGTTGTACTAATTCAGAAACCTTATTATTAAGTCACAAAAAGTGAGACAATAATATTTGGCGGGCATGCGAACAACAATTTCCCTAAATCTTAGCACAATCGGATGAATAGTATCGGAAAGCATACGGAAATTATATTTAGCTCATGAAAGTGTAACAGAAAAAATACAATTTATGCCTTGGGACCAAAACAGAATATTGTAAAAGGGTTGTAATAATTCAGAAAAAAATTGTGGGCGTATGCACAACTACTCACAAAGTTTTATGGCAATCGGATAAATGGTAGTGTAGCGCATACGGGACATATGTATACATAAATTAATTTTACATATTTATAAACATAGTGTACCGAATAAAAGATACCATTTGCTTAACTATTCAAGGAAGCGTTCTGTCTACCATCTATCCATCCATCCATCCATCCATCCATCCATCCATCCGTCCATCCATCCGTCCGTCCGTCCATCCATCCATCCGTCCGTCCATCCATCCTTCCATCCGTCCATCCATCCATCCATCTGTCCATCTATCTATCTATCTATCTATCTATCTATCTATCTATCTATCTATCTATCTATCTATCTATCTATCTATCTATCTATCTATCTATCTATCTATCTATCTATCTATCTATCTATC